>PVIA01001593.1:192500-266697 GCA_004024845.1 Tonatia bakeri
CTGCACTACTGGGTGTATGGTAAAAGAATGGGAACAATTTCTTGTGGGTTTACACTGCAGAGTATTTATAAACCGACAGATCAACAATCTTCCCCACCTTGCCCTTGCCCTCCCCC
The DNA here is from genome assembly GCA_004024845.1 of Tonatia bakeri. Classification (NCBI taxonomy): domain Eukaryota; kingdom Metazoa; phylum Chordata; class Mammalia; order Chiroptera; family Phyllostomidae; genus Tonatia; species Tonatia bakeri. The sequence goes on from PVIA01001593.1 coordinate 192,617, forward strand.
CCCACCGCATGCACACATGCACGTGCGTGCGCACACGCACACACATGCACAGACATGACTGTTTCTAATATTCACATCTACTGTTGGGTAGCGACACTGGCCCAGGATGGCTGCTGCTTTCCACCCTCCCGGTGGCTGCGTTCCAGTGGCAGGTGAGTGATCCCTACCTACGCAGTTCGAACAGCTCTTTGGCCTCCTTCTGAATGAAAGGTCTACATAAATAACCTAAGGCGTTGTCATTATTACATCATGACACTGCGAATCCCTGCCCTCAGTGGAGTGAAGGAGGCCCCACGGACACACACAGACACACACAGACACGCACCTGTGCACAACACCACTTCTGTCCCCTCCCTCCTAGAACTGAAGTACTGGGAGGATTCTCTGAAAGAGTTCTGCCAGCTTCCACTAGGCTCTGGAAGCTGCCTGGTCCTCAACCAGCTGACAAATTCCCTTTAATTTGTCTCTTTTAGATGGTCTTTACAGAGTCCAAACTCTTTCCCTGGCCTCCTGTGTCCCTCCACCTTTTTTGTGCTGAATGATTCCCAACCAGCCACGTGAGTTACTGCCTTGCTCTGCCTTGTCTGGTGTTGGCACTGAGTGAGGAGAAAACACGCCTTCCACTTAAGGAGCTCAGCCAGGGAAGGAGAAAGATAAAAGGCTGAAGTTGATACACAATTCAAAGCAAGCAGGAGGGAAAACAGAACTTTCCTTATAGGGCCAAATAAAACACGAGTGAAGGAAACTGCCATGAGTGGGCCTGCAGAAAGAGGCCAATGAGGCAACGTGGGCATTGGGCGCAAAACACGACGCGTAGAGGGGCATGTGGAGAAATGAGCATGTTTGGGCCGCTCGATGACAGAAATAAAAACTCGTACATATGGGGCTGGGGAGAGGAGGGTGGGGGAGAAAGCACCCACCCCTAGTAAACTAATCTCAGCTAATGTAATGTTTAGCAAGATCCTTGGATAATGATACTGTGCGTGTCATTATCATCATCAAAATCCAATCTATGTTTTAAAAAGTTACAGATGATTAACACAACATCAAGTCGAGGCAGACAATTACTTCAAACCCACACCCAGGCGCACACAGAGACACGCACACAGAACCAGGAGGTCCCCACATTCTGTAGAATGAGGGAGGCTGCAGCTGTAGGGCCGACAGCTTTCATATCCTCATTTGAATAATGTGTCCTGAATCTGTCACTTTATTCATTCTCCTTATGCTCAGTGTACTCTACATCAACAACAAATTAAGTTGTAAATAAGAGACAATCATCACTTTTGTTTTTCAGCAGCTACTGCATAGAGAATTTCAATGTACGCTCCCTTTCGGCAGGGGGGTAAAGAGGTGCTAGAGTCTGCTTTTAGGAGCACAAATATGGGGAGAGTAACAGAAATAAAAACAGAAACAGTGCGCTGTTGCTGAGAGGAGGGGGGAAAACACGCTCTGAAGCACATCCATTCAGTAGCAGCTGAAACTTCTTCCAAGAAGTTACTAAGACATATAAAGGCAGAGGCTAAGTTTCCCCGACTACCATGGAAACCATGTGCCTTATTAATACCAGTCCTGTGGTCTTAATACCCAGGGGCAGCTTTGCTGGGCCCAGCTCTCGCCAGAAAGACAAGTGCATTCAATCAATACAACACAGGTGTATCAATGAACTGATTCCACACTCAGCTCCATCGACACTCCCAAGAGTTCAAATCACGATGACATGCACAGAAATTGCAAAACAAAATTAATAATACGAAACGTCCCTACCTTTACGTCGGAGAAGTAGGTCTTCAGCATATTGGAGCTGGGATAACGAGTATAAAAGAACATGAGCTTTGCTTTTTTCAAGTGATTGGGTGACAATCCTTCCTGCATGTAGGATGCAATTGGTTAAGGACAACATAGCTTGAAACAGAGGACCAACTGCCTCCCCACCACCGGGAGTCTGGAGGCCCACCCAGCAGCCGTGGGAATTCTGGAAGGTAAATGGCACGGACCACGGAATGCATCCTGACTTACTGGCACTTGCTAGAAATGCCCACTACCCAGCAGAAACTGTCAGGTGCCACGGTGAGGATGCACAATTTAGTTACAGAATCTTGACTACTTTGTGGTGAGGATGGCAAAACAGGGCCCCCGTCTGCGGTCCTTAACGCTATCTATACATTCACTTGTTGCTAAGGAGACAAATGCACCCAATACGTGCTACCCAACTCTTACCATGACAGATTTTTCTTCTTCCCAATTACAGCTCTGTTTATTTTCCTCTCCACGCTCTGCAGTTTACATCAAATTATTACACTAATGCACGTGAACACACCAAATGCATTATTTTGAAAACTGCTAGGCAAGCTCCTCATTTTACCTTTTAGTGCTAATGTAATGGAACGTCTTGACTCACTTTCTTCCTGTCTTATTAGTATATCCTTTTAATTGTTTCCTTTTAAATAATAGCTCAATTTGGGGAGGGGGGTCGCTTTTGTCAAAGCCAAGAACCAAAACCAAGTACCATTTGCCTTTCCTGGATTTAGAGTTAACTGCGTGGAGGGCAGCGCGGTGGTTGGGGCGAACAAATCAATAACTGTGGGTTAGCAGATCAATAAATGGCCACTTACCCCAAATAAGAAGGCCTATTTATCTGGAAACATCATTACCTTTTAGATCTGTAAACAGCAGCAACTAAAACAGTTCCCGGGAGAACGTGAGGCTAACCATAACAATCCAGGCTTCCTGATTCTCCCCCAGATTCTTGGCACTCCTCCGCAGACTCGGAGCTGGGATGGCTCTGGTCACATCTGTGCCGCAGCCTGGCCCTGCCATTTCCTCAGCAAATTAATGGCTTTATAATTTATCAGAAATGAAGATGCACGTGGAGAAAATCAATGTGGTCCCCCACAAGGTCAATTAAGGGTCCTTCCTAGAAGCTTCTCTAAGGATTTTCTCTTAAAAGAGAGTCTGGGAAAAATTAGGAAAAAATAAGGTAAAAAAAGAAAAATGTGTGTGTGCGTGTGCATGTGTACTTTACTACCTGACAAAAATTTCACACCGTATGAAAAAAAGGTCAGAGAAACTCAGATATTTAGGAAAGGCAAAGGTTTCCAAATGACTCCATCAAGCACAGAGTGAGCAATCTTTAAGGACCGAGGGCAACCAGGAAGCTACTACAGAAGCACCATCAAATTAATATTGATAAGCTCTTGACGACTTCTAACAGGGTGTTTAACCAAATATTCTGCTGAGGTGATTAGCATTCCCTTTAATATCATGCAAATTTGTGAATGATCACCTTGGTTTGTAAATAGAAGAGTTAAATACTGGGCTCCTTTTTTTTTTTTTTTTCCTCCAGCGAAAATAAACTCTGGAGCAAGAAATTTTGATTTTATATCTGCAAGCCAAAGCAGCTTAACTGAACTTGTGTTTTTGTTTGAGATCCTTAATGATTACAAAGACGATAATTTATGACTGACATACTTTTTGTGCCAAGGAAAGAGCTGAAAGGCCCTCCAGTAACCTCCATTAGACGGAGAGAGAAGACTAAAGGAGCACAGCACCCTTCAGGACCATCTGTCCAAATGGGTGAGTGGAATAATAGTTGCAAGCTGTCTCCTACTGCCTCGTGATAAGAGTTTTAGGTATGTCCAAACTTCGACAAACATCCTCAGATCTGGGTTCTAATCTTTTTTTTTCTTTTCAGATGGCTACATGAAAACAACCTGGAAATTTAACTATTAGTAGGAAAAAGTCCTAAAGCTTTTAAAATGTGGTCTTATACAAAACAAATTCTTTTGCTGTGGTTCTCAGACAATTAAAGGGCCACTAAAACTTCCTGAAGTTTCCCGTATATTTACATTTTGCTAAAATGGTTTAATTCTTTTTTACTTAGAAGACAAGGCAAACTATCCATCTTATTTTGTTGGGGATGCAGAGGCTTTTTATTTCATAAAAAAAAAATCATTCTGATTTGATTTCTCAAGTCTGTTTTTGCTTTGAAACGTTTCCTGTTGGTAATACTTGGAATCGATCAGCTGAAATGGAACACAGACTAAATCTTTCTCTCTCTCGCTCATCGTGTAATTGAGATAAAATTCCCATAAAATATATGTTTCTAATAAACTATTAAAAATAGCTAATGAAACCTTTAAAAGCCAACAGTTAGATAATCCTTTTTTTGCCTCCTCAAAATAAATCTGAACTGACCAATTGGTTAATTTCCCTTTTAAGTGCTTGTGCTGAAAAGCAACTGTTCTTCCAAGAAAGCACTAGCTGTTTCCAGGATACTTACACACGCACAATGACTCATGATGGAATAGATTCAGTAAACATACAGCTGTACTGAACACGAGCTAAGCCCCATTCAAGGCCAGGAAAGAAAATGAGCACAAATAAATATTAAGGAGGTAAAGGGGGGGTGGGGGAAGGGGGGATGGAACGCAAACAAGATCTGTCCAGGCAGCTCATGTGGCTTTGCCTCAATTCTCTTAGCCATAGCTTTGTGAAGACAGATGACATTCAATTCTATGTGTGATGCAAAATAGACAATAACTGCTGAAACTTGAGACAGCTGCCAGGTGTAAAAAAAGAAAAAAGAAAAAAAGGAAAAGGGAAAAAAGAAAAGATGATAAATCCATAAATTAATGAAAGACATCTGCTCGGGAATATAAAAGATCAGAGAAGTAGAGTGCTACAGCTGAACCTTAAAGCGGTGTTCAAACAACCCGAGAATCGGCGTCTTGTCTGTTTACCAAGCACAATGTAACCTCACCTACACGCAGCAGCGGGAGGAGCATCAGCAGAGGCGGCAAAAAGGCAAATGGGAGAATAATAGGTTGTGAAGGCAGGAGGAAGAAAATTCTTTTTTCCAGTTGAGCTCTGAATTGTGGGTAGAGATGTTACGAGCTGCGTTTCCAAGCAAGAGCACTGGGACCGCTTACTTACACTGTCTAAACTGCTTGGAACTCCAAAGAATTGTAGCTTTTCTCCTTCTGCTCTGATCTGGTATGTTTCTAAGAGGCTTGCCCCCTGGGAAACCTTAAATGCGGAGAAGGGATCTAAATTGTCTCCTTGCATGAAAATGGTAGAGCAAGTAATTGTTGCTCGGCTAAGAAGTTCAACTTACCCCGGGGGATGAATATTTTTTGATTTACTTCATAATGGTAGGAACCCAGAGTCTTCCAGTCTTTAATATACATGTCTCCCTACAGCTAATATAACTACCATGGCCCCACAAGGCTTCTTAGAAATGTGAATGATCAACTTCTATGGATTATTTCGCATTTTAGAAATTCATTTTTAACCCATGTTTTCCAGTGGGTTTTAGCTTCAAATTACGAGGTTCCTTTCTAAACTTCTCCAGGTGTTGTTAACATTCTCCCTGAAAGTCCAGTGAGGGAAGCTGGCTGCCACAGGGAGCAGGCTCGGTTTCTTCACCTGCACTTTTTAACGGCTTATAATCCTACCCTTGTGCTTCAATTGGGTGCATGCAAATGCTTGAGGCCTAAACAAGGCTATTTTTCTTGAGATGCAAAGAGGATGAGTGACAAGGAACATCGAGAAGAAAAACAATTGGCTGTCTGTTTCTTTTGGGATTTGAATAAAACTTAATATTTGATTAAATAGATTCATTTGCAAAGATACCGAACACACTTTTTATATCCAAGACGTGAGCAGGTGCACTGACATTCTGTTTGCCAGGCACACACTCACTGTTTCCTTTCTATTAGTAGGGAAAACTAGGAGGTGTGTTCTATTGTATAGAACATATATGCTTAATGTGCTGAAGCTAAGTGGATGTACCGGATAAGCCGGTGTTCTCAGCAGTTCTTGCCTTGGCTACTTTGTTCAGAGAAACAGATGATGCCCTTTGGAGTGGGAAAGAATTGTTCCTTCAGAATTAAATTATTCATTACAACTTGGAAAGCCTCGAACTAAAAATAAAAACATAATAACGACAATTATAGTGGTGCCATTTCATCTCATTTCTACTGATCTTTTCTAGGAGTAAATGGTACAGCAGGTTCACATACAGGCTTGTATACCTAAAACTGAAGTAAGACACTACTCACTCTGATCCCCAGATTTCTTTAAACTAAGTGCTTGAGAATTTTGCCTACACACCATCGGTTAGGTCCAGGGAAGAACGCAGGGGCCTACAAGGATGGGGAGGCATCCATTTCCCCCACAAACACTCAGATCCTCCCTCATGGGCTTCAGAATTACATGAACTATAGAAAAGGCTTTGCCTATCTTCTCCCTAAGAAATAATATATCAGTGAGACAAATGGTTAAAAGTGTGATGTGGTAGAGGGAAAAGAGAAACAGAAGATATGAGTCTAGAAGGTGGAAAACGTAATCATTAATTGCAACAAGAGGCCCAAATTATTTAGCTACATGAAAGAAACGCCTCCAGGTACAAGCAACTAACATTTTATATGAACACAGGTGCTTCCAAACGACCACTGTTCAATAGAATCTTATGTCGGTAGGAGAGAGAGAAGTTATGCATCTCAAGGAGAAGCAACTATATTCTCTTTAAAGCCTTTGATATTCGTAGCCATAAAGGACCTGCTGTCAATTCAAATCCTTAAAAATTCCTCAGGGGATTTAGAGAGGGTGAGACAATGAGCATTGCCAACACTTAAAACAATCAAAACGATTTTTATCCTAGAAGACCCAACTTACTTAAAAACACACACACCCAAACAGGCAATTACAATGAACAGGATAACACAGAAACAGGAGCTGGCATCCTGAGTTAAAGAGTTTAATGTGGACTTAGAAGACTTTGAAACCTGGCTTCAAACATTCACCAAATAGGCATTCCTTTTCCTGTGTGTGTGTGTGTGTGTGTGTGAGAGAGAGAGAGAGAGAGAGAGAGAGAGAGAGAGAGAGAACACCCACCATCACCACTATTGGTTTCAAAATGAAGTAACAGATCCCTGAGATTTGGGTTCTAACTTTGAACAGCTGTCTGCTATGAGCCTCAGAAGATGCTCTTCTTGCAAAGTATAAAAAACATTCAAGCTATTGGGTCTTCTACTTGGCCTTTCTCATCACCAACAGCTATATTCCGATCATTTTGACCGATGTTTCCTGCCTGCTCAGAATGGGTAAGGCATGGTGCTGGGAGCAGTTTTGATTCCTGATGGGTGAGTTAACTCTTAGGTCTTTGAAAGATAGGAGTTAAATCCGCAACCAACCCAAAACTCGGTTTCCACTCCTACAGCTAGGTCCTCCACATCATGCTCTTGCTTTCTCCCACGACACGACTCTCCTCTTCCTCACCACAGAAAGAAACATGGTTAACTGCCCAAGCGAGTCACATACTAGTGGCTCCCGTTTACCTTCCCAGCAATCTTTACCAGTATCCTAAGATGTGGCTGGAAGGATGACCTTCACTGCCTAGCAAAGCACATTTCCACCAGAGCTGAGACTTCGCACTAATGTGGCGGCCTCTAGAGTGGGCTTCGATACTAAAATGCCAATTTCTAGTCATCCAGACGATTGCTTAAAATCCTCAATTTAGCAACAGCCAACTTAATTGCTAAATTTTATATCCATCTGGCAATTTATTATAAAAGAAACACGCCGCTACCTGCCCCCAAATGCTACTAGTCGACTACCCCAGAACACCAATGACCACAAGATTTTTAAGAATTTACTGCAAGGACCAATTTACAGAGAAAAAAAGAAATCATCAGTTAAAAATAATAGCCAGAGTTCAAGACAGGTCTAATAAAAAAATATAACTGGCATCTCTACATCAAAGTCAGGTTCAAAATATAAAGGAGTCATAAAAAGAGCCATTTTAAGTCGAATACAGCTGAGTTTTATATTTAATTGTGCTCTCTTGCTTTCCAAAATAATTTGCTTTGTGTATGTTAGGACAAAAGATTTCTGTGTATGGCTGAACAGAGGTTAATCATGCATGGAAGGCAGCTGCACCAGCCCCAAAGAGCAGACCTTGGGCGAACGAGAGAGGCCGATGCCGTCTGAATAAATCAGTACCTGTGTATTTCCTTAAAAAAAAAAAAAAAAAAGGCGTCTCACTTCAAGATTAAAGAGGTAATCCAACTGCCCTCCCACACCCACCTCCCTCCCACCGGAACAGAGCTCTTCCTCAGACTGAACCGGGCCTCCTTCCACAGCCCAGGGGCCTGCACACGGCTTCCAGGGGGAATTCTGCTCAGGGCATCTCAGGGATCTGACACGGACTTTTCTCTTCACTCCATTATAAAACTTACCATTTCTTATAATGTATATATATCTGATAGAATTCAGTATCACAATGAGATGTTTTTTTCCATCTCTGATTTTACTCTTAAAAAAGGCGGGGGGAGTAGGAAGATAATACAGGAAGAACAGCAGAGAAAACCCTGCTGAAAAGGCACCTATTAAATACCAGCTCTTTGGGGAGATTCATGTCTTGTGAAAGTTGCAAAGATGTTGGTTCAGTGGGAAGGTTTTGTGTCATCAGAAGTGCCACGGGCATGTTGCTAAAAGCTTATTACTTTGAATAATAGGAAAGACTGCATTCTTAAGATACTAGTCTACATTATTCTACACACGTGTAAACCTGACCCTTTGGGAAGCCCATTTTGTTTGGTTTCCCTTGAGGGGGAAAGAAAAGGATATTGCACTTCCCGAGTAAGGTGAGATTTCGGACATGTCTTGAAGATCGCCGCACTCGGACTTGATGAGCGACAAGGAGAGCCCTTCCGCAGTGCTGGGTGGGTGTGCTGGTGAACAGGGGTGGTGGCTCAGGTGGTGGGATGACATCTTGGTCCTCAGACTCGTCGTCTCCCTGGTTAAGTCTAAGGATTCGGGAGACGCTCTGTCTTTCCCCGAGAAGGAGCCAGAGGGAGCACCTAGTGGACTCTGAAATGGGTAGGCCATCAAGGGAAGGGGGAAGGGGTGGCGGAAAGTGGACGTGGTGAAGCCTGCGGTGGCAGAGAGAGGCGACTGGTGCAGGGGCTGGTGGTGGCCGCCAGGGGGGGCGCCGGCGGCAGACTGGTCAGATGAGTTTTTGCGGACAACCAGGGGCAGTGCTTCTGTCTGGTCTGTGGAACTGGGCATCTGCACGTTGCCAAAGGTGTCCAGGGGGTTCGGAATGATGACGTCGCCAAAACACTGCAGGCGCTGGTTGGCGGTGTGGAAATTGTGGTTTTCCCCATTGACTGCGAATCTGGCCTGGGGGATCTGGAGAGGGGGGAAGACCTGAGGAACCTGGCGGGAGGGTTTGGCCGAAAACACTTTGACCACAGTGTCCACGACCTGCGACATGGCAGAGTTCAGTTCCTGTTTCAAGGTCTCGGCCAAATGTTTGCCTTCTGGTTGTAAGGAGTTTGGCCCGTGGTCTCTCTCTTTGTTGCTGCCTTCTCGCTTGGGCTTGTTTTCAGCCATCTCTTGCTCCCTGATCAGGGCTCGGGCTCGGTCGATGAACTGCCCCGGGTCTAGCTCGCACATCTCAGTGTCTGACCTCCCTACAGAGTCCTGGGCCCTGGCATCCAGAATCTCCGAGCGCATGCTGTCTTCAGACAGGTTACCATCTTCATCATTTTCAGAATCAGTGCTGTCATAGATTTGGTAGAACTTTTCCTGCAGCTGGCGCAGCTGTTTCTGCATGTCCTCCAGCTGCTGTTTCAGCTGTCGGCGCTCCTCTCGCTTCTGTTCTTTTCGGGCTGAAACCAGCTGCTGGAAACTCTGTTGCTGCTGCTGGGGCAGCTTTTGCTTGCGTTTGTTTTCTCTGTAACTTTCTCGGGGACTCACAGACTGTGGGGCCATCTCTCTTTCATTTTCATTGCCCCTTAACGCCACACTGGGGGAATGGCTCATACCCCGAATTATATTCTCAACCCGGGCGCGCTTTGCTCTCAGGTGCTCATCACATAAGCGATCCATATCAAACTGGCTCATAGTAGGCCTGCCAAAAGGGGAAAGACACTCTGGGGGGCTGTCTCTTGAAGAGTTGCTGCATATATCCTCCTGATGTACTTCGGAGCCTGTACTAGAGAGACCGCTGGCTTGGAAACTGGGCTCCGTGCCACCGTTTTTGTTCATGTTATTTTTCAACAGCTGGGAAATGATGGTTGCTCCTGGAAAAGGCATCATGGCATCTTCATACGAGTTCGCCCTCTTCAGCAGCTTGCGGAGTACATTTGACTTTTCCCCATCTGCATGCTGCACCACTGAATACTCAACATCCTGCTCGGAGCCTTGGGGATTCATGGTACTAAACAACGTTGCTCTTGCCTTAGCAAAAAATGCAGATGCTGTCCCTACCGTCCTTTTCACTCCAATGTCAACTCTTCTCCTCTTGGTTTGCCGGCTTAAGAGGGCTGTGCTGTCATGGTCAGGCATCACTGGACAGTTATTGTGCCATCTTCAAAAGCTCGTCAGCTGGGCACAGCTCAAGAATCCCGGGACCCTGGCCAACAGAACAAAAGGACTGATGAATCATTTTCTTTAAATTTCTCCAAATTTCCTGACCTCAATCCTGAATCAAATGCAAAATGCATAGGCTCTGGGATTTATGGCACATTACAATTATTGCAATTTATTATGCACTCCGCTCGAAATGAAACATTTTTAAATATTTCTGCTCCACTGGTTTAAGATGGATTAAGATTAAAAAAAAAAAAAAGCAAAAACTGCTTAAGCACCAGTAATATGATTCTCTTTCACAAATGCCTAAAATGATACTGTTTATCTTCAGAAGAAATAGTAGATTATAAGTACACAGCCTCTGACAACCAATTGATTAAATTTTGGACATTGAGATTGACATTACGAAAGAAGATGAAAGTGGGCTATACTTAAGAAATAAGGTTGCATTTTCAGGCTGTGTGAAATTTGGATGCAAAATTCCATTTCTGCATTAAAATTACTGTGGTTTTAAGGCTATGAAAAGGAAAGGACTCTAAAATAAATGCAAATATTTAAAACACACACCCTTTATTACTGAAATTTAAAATATTTTTGTCATATGTGAAATCCCATCAGCATCCTTCCCGCATAAATGGTCAGCTTAACATTGAAATAAATGCAAAAATACTCATATTGCAAATACTGCTTATTTAACACAGATATGCATTTGTACTGCAAAATCACTTTTGAAGATGGTATCTGTTGGGTTTTTTAATGTAAGTATGAGAATATTTATAAATTTTCGTGATGTCTTTCTGAGGACATAAAATTACCATACAGTTGAACTCACTGCAAAAGAACAACATTGTTACATTTTAGAAATCAATAAATTGAGTTAAACAAGAATAAATACATCTTCAGGACTAGTTTTCTCCTGTCAAAAACCTGCCAAAATAATACTCCACATGTTTAAAGAAGCTCTCTAACACATGCCACTTGTGAATCTTATGTCATATGCCGGATTTAAGAAACAAACAGCAAAACAGGCAAAAAAGATGTAGAAAGAAGAAAGCAAACACCACTCCAATACACGATGGAAACACCTTCTCTGTCTACGAACTTCCACTATTCCTTGGAAACACAATATAAAAAGAGATCACCCTTCCCTGCATTTTATAAAAAGCACTTGACATATTTTGTGACTTATTAAGTAGTGTTGCTAACCCCAAATTTGGCATTAAACATAAGATGTCACATCTTTTTTTGGTTGCAATTAACATTTTAGGGAGAAAATGAGAATATTTTTTTCACCCAGGGTTTATCTAATATTAAACTTCACGTTTGCTTAACGGAGCACATCTTCACAATAACAGGGTGTGTTGCCAAAGGCAGCGTGCAGAGCGTCTGGAACAGCTCCCATCTCTTTCGGTTCACCTGTAAAAACATCTACGTGCTCCCTAGGACTGCATCTGTGGCTAGTTTTAAAGAATGACTACCCATGCAAATAGGCATAATTTCAGCATGAAATAACCTGTAAAAATCAAGAAAATGCTCAGTGCTTAGACGGCAGCGTGTCTACATTTTTTTAAGTGAGAAAGATTTCATCACGTAGTCCTTGTCCCTGCCTTCTGTAGGAAGATGCATTTTAAAAGAGCCTGGCTTAGAGGATCGTAAAAGCAGGATGATGCCTCTTTAAATATATTTTTTGTATGCTTGAGAATAAAGTACTTTTTACATGCCTCAGGATAAAATGTCCTGAAGATAGAATAGGAACAGACCTTCGCAACTTCAATATTGGGTTCAAAATCGAATTTGGAATAATCTTGATCCCTCACACATGAATAATAAAATTGGTTTCAGGAATACAAAACTGCAATGACAAATTGTTCACTAACATATTAGATCTGATAAATCAGGTGTAGCTGTCAGGTGAGAGGGGGAAAAAGGAAAGCCTGAGACAAACAAGAAAAAAGATGAATTATTTCAAAGCTCAGAAAGACTTGCATATTGAGGGACAGTCTTTTTTTGCACGCATATCAGCTTTCCCAAAACAGAGTTCACTGCCATTATTTTAAATGTTTACCTGTTCTGTCTGTGTTCGAATCTCTTCCCCTTTAACGTCACCTGAAGATCACACAGCTCTCCAATGAAAACACTGAACAAACTTTCTGCAGTGTTTTTCTCCCCCCTGTTCACCCTCACGCCCAAACTGGACTTTCCTCCTCCCCGCCCTCGCTTTGGGAAGAACACCTGTGCCTCAGAGACTCGGCAACGACAGGCTGTGCGAGACACGAGCCCAAGGTCACCCCCAGGCATCCTTCCTTCGCGACTGCCATCTACCTCTGCGTCAACTGCACTTCCTCTCCTCCAGCCTAGGTATCAACAGCTGCATCCCTGCCCCGTGCCAGAGCCAAGGGGAGGGCCGTGCTCTTCCTAAGGTGCAGAGAAATGATACTCTTGTCTTCAGGGCTTGTTGGGTCTTTTCAAAAACACAATCTCCTGCAACTTCCTCCAGATTCACCAAACTACTCTGGTTTTTGCAATTCTCTTTCAACCAGTCAGCGTTTTTAGATTAAATAATGACCCGTTTCTGTTGTGGGCTAAGCGAATTGAATTACTTTTAGGTCTGTTGTAAGATATCCAGCTGAGACATAATAAATGGGATGAAACAAATGGGGAAAATTATATAATCCAGCAAGACAAGGCATTCTATTAATAGGCAAGGAGAAATATATCTCTCCATATAGCTTAGACCTAAACTTAGAAATAAAGGTATTAGTGCATAGACAAGATCAAGTAATTATAACTGGTTGAAAGTATACCAGCATAATGTTTCATAAACAAAATATGTAAGTACACTTACCACAGACGAAAACACACTGTTAAATGACTATAATGCAAATGAAATAGCTTGAAGACACTTTCACAGCCCTTCCGTGATCTCCCAATTCAGAATTCAGAGAAGGCTATGCAATGACTTTACAACTGATACTATGCTGTGCATCAAGATTTTTCAAAGTCCTTTACTTCTCAACATGTGTACTAAGTCAGAATGTTTCAGCTACGATTATTATTGATTTCTGTGTGTGTTTGGTGCCGTGGAGTCGGTGCAACTCCATGAATGAGTGATGTCCCCAACGCCCAGCCCTCGACAGCCCTGCTCAGCTCCTGCAGACTTGTGCCCAGGGCTTCCTTGATGGAGTCAATCCATCTCACATTTGGTCTTCCTCTCTTCCTGCTGCCTACTATTTCCCCAGCATTCCTGTGTTCTTGTGTTTTCATTTTAACATGGATTTTGAGTTTAACCAAGCAACATAAAACCTCTTAATCAACAGGGATGAACATCAATTATCCACAAGTATGAAGAAAAATGCTGATGTTGAATTTGAATCCAAATGTGTCATTGATCAGATACGCATATTCTACCCTTATAAACTCCTTTTTACTTAATGTGAAAATCTATAGAGAATAATTTTCACCATTAAATATTTTGGGGACACCATTTGGCATCTAACTACACAAATATTCTGTAATTCCTGTGCAACGGATAACTCAACATAGCAGACTCCTCCCCCCAAAATACAAGAACAAACATCCAGGTATAATCAAGTCAGATTTAAACTACGCCAAAAGATTCTTAGTTAAAGTTGGAATTATTTGACCTTCTATTTCATATAATCCTAAGGAAGCTGGTGACTCCATGTGAGCAGAAAAGAATTTTCAGTGAAGAATTTTGAAGGCACACTCCAGCGTGAAGCAGAAAGCGGTCCAGGGCTCCTACTTTAATGAAGAACTTATCTGGGGGAGGGCAGTGCAACTTTTATGCATCTCTGTGGAGTCCAGATTCTGGACAAAGAAGTGTTTCATTACAGTAATTATCCAGATAGTTCAGACAAATCTGTTATGAGGCAGAGGAAGTGCAAGGCTGGCACAGTTTCCTGGCTGGATTATTGAGATTATCTGTCTTTGTTGATAAAATTATTTGAAGAAAGTGCTCGAGCTTCCCCTTTACCCCTTTTGGAAAACAACCTTCGAATAGGCCTCTCGTCTGCTCAGATCACGCTGGCTATGAAATTCCCAAAGGAATATCATTAACAAATCAATCTGGAAATCAGTAATTTAAAGGGAAAAGCCGATGATTTGATTTAGACAACTCCCCCCACCCACCCACTCAAATCACTGAGCTGCCCCCTTCACTGTGTTCAAGAGTTCATTTTTGCTAATTAGCAACTTTTCCTTCAGGGGTGTTTCTGCCCACTATCAGGTTAAGAAAACCTTTGATGTTTATATTGACGAATTCACTTGACGTTGGGTTCATATTTAAATTAACTAAGATTGTATCGTCAAAATCTTATATTAGATGTTAAAATTTACTATCATAATAGAGTTCTCAGATCATCACCATTTCATTGAAAGCTCTCCATCCTATCAAAAAGGCTATACAAAAAGGCCGTACATTTTTCACCAGCAAAATTAAGCACAGCACATTTTCTGACGCGTGCCTAATCACTCCTTTCTACTTATTTAAAGTCAGAATTCACCAAATTACCAAATCAGAGTGAGAAATAATCTCAAGAAAAAAACACATTTTTTTCTTCTGTTTCTCAAAATCTGAAATACTCTAAATGTCCTCTGAAGCTTCAGAAGAAAATAGGCAACAAGGTTTGGGAAATTCCTAATGTATATATCCCTTCCCATGCATACAGGTACTTAATTAGAATTCTAATAATAACATATCATGCACAATCCATCTTCATATCATGAAATCAGTAACGTTTTATCATTTCTTTTGTAAATCCTGAGCCTAAAGCATTTCTTATATTAGCAATTGCACATGCAAGACGATTCCTGACGTGATATAAGAAATTAAGGGGGAAAAGGCCTATTTGCATTTTGAACAAATAAACAGCAAGCCTGGCAGCCAGATGATGTTTTAAAATGACAAGTGCCACTTGTGGAGGACCAATGCTGGGAAACGGATAAAGTGGGAACAAAGATGCAGGCTACGTATGCGTGCCTTTTCTTCCCACAAGGTGGTGATTACACTAAATAGATTTCTGCATAATGGATACATAAAAATATCAGTGAGTGTCAGCACAGGTAACCCTTATTAAAAATAAGCAAAAGAACACATGCGTCAATGACATTTTCATTACCAAACAACTTCAAAAGCCTCCAAGGAAAGTGTTGGAGGAAAAGTTTGATGTTTACGACTAAAGAGTAAGTAACACATTTTCTTATTTTCATGAAAACAATGACCATCACCCAAGCAACAAAACCAACCAACAGTAACAATTCGCCATCCAACCTAATTCTAGGCAGCTCAAGAAGTAGTCTGCCTAACGTGAAATTTACAAGATTAAGCGATAAGAATCCAGATAGGGTGCTTACATTGAATTTCCAACATCTTCCCTCATACATTAAGCCACAGTCCTTCCCATCATCTAATTTACCATTACATAAACATAGGCAAGTTACGCTGTTTGGACAGCTTAACCTGAGTATTCCCCTTTGGCTTCCTCACCACACGCAGCCCATTTCATTTTGAAAATACTCAGAAGTTCCTGCAAGAAACTCCTCATAGAACTGACTGCCCGCATCTTGCAGCAAACAGAAAAGCACAGTTACCTCTCACGTACTTGAGATTTTCCTTCCCCATCAAAGTAATAACTGGAACATCTGGCACATGTCTGGTACAATGACAGGCTCATTTTACTTTATGAGAATATTTAACATATGACTTGAAAGAGTTTATTGCACATACCTACTCTTTCTGGGCAGAGAGAAAGCACGCTAAAAAGATAAGCTTTACGAACAGTAACACTTTCAAACTGACTTTGGTATTCTTGGCAGTTACACACACCACCCACGGCTGTCCAAAATACACACACACAAAAGGCAACTCCCCCCCACTCCCCAGACCTGGGAGATAGACATAAACTGAACGGAAGCAAAGGGAAAGTCAATCCCCCTCCACCTGCTGCCTGAAGTGGGGGTACTTTCAGCCGCCTGGCAGACAGGAGCCTGAGACACAGCCTCAGCAGCAGCCTGCCAACATCCTTAAGAAAAATAAACAAACACATAACAACTTGTCCCCTACCCTCCACCGAAGAACTCACACGGCAGGGCTCAGAACATAACAGCAGCCCACTCCCATTAGCCTGGACAATCCTATTAACCAGGGCAACCATAAATTCATAAATCTCTACAACCCCAGGGCAGGCATTGTGGTCTGGAACGATACAGACACACACAGACACAGAGGAAATTTGCACCTGTCTTTCTTGACACAACACACCTGTCAGGCCCTACTCATGCGTATTCTGCTAATAGACCTCTGCCTACCTAGTTTAGGAAAGGAAATGCCTTTTTTTTTTTTTTGTAAGGGAGAGTATAGGTGGGAGGGGAGAGAGAGAGAGCAGAGAGCGAGAGCACAACAGAAGAAACTTTTAGCCTTGACTTTGAGAGGAGGCCATCCTGTACTTGCTCTGTTTTTATAAGCTCAAGGAGACAACACAGACCTTCTTGGAAAAATTAAAACAAGCAGGTGAGTTTCCAGCCTTCCCCCAGGCGGAGTAGGGTTCTGGATTGCCAAGAACAGCAGCAGTTTCACACTCCAACCTGCCTCCTTGGGCTATTTAAGGCTATCGCCCAACCCCTCCTCCTGGTTCTTTTCTCGGCCGGCCAGGCGGACTCAACTTCCAAAGGGCTGAGAGGGGTCGAAGACCTGGAGTCTCTCGAAAGCTACTCTTCCTCTACCTCCCCGCTCCCCACCATCCCAAATCCACACTCTCCAGCGGCGTTCAGTTTCAGCGGGAGGAGTAACTGGCTGCCACACCAGAGGAACCAACCAACAACTCGCTAAACTGGACTTTGGGTGATGTCTCTTCTCCAACCCCCCACCCCCACCCCGCGCCCCCCTCCTTGTCTGTTCCGGCAAGATAGCAGCTCTTCCCGCCCTCCTCACCGTTCCATCCAGTAACAATTACTCTCGCCTCTCCTTTGCCCCCTCCCCAGTCCTCCAAACTGGGGCAAAACTGTAGGTACCACCCAGCCACGACGAGATCGAAGCAGTCCAACACCATAGCCTGCCAGCGATGACTGAGAGTCTCGGCCTTGCAAGTCCGCCGCCGAAGAACACCCCCCACCGGACCTCGATCTCTCCGTCCTCCCGTGACGCCAGGGCACCAATTCTTCTGCCCCCGCCCCCGCCGCCGCCCCCCTGAGGCTCCCGGAGCCCCCTTACCCCGCTCAACTTGACCTACTCCGGGTTCCCTGGAGCTCAGGAGAGGGGCGCCGCGCTCGTTGCCCGGGACCATCTCTGCACCGCTCCAACCCCAATTTCAACATTTCGGCTCCGACAGCGTTTAGAGAGGAAAGTAACAGAGCGCCCCCCCTTTCCCTCTCCCCGCCTCTCTCCTCCCTGGCTCTCCGCTGGGGTTAAAAGGAGAAGTGAAAGGTATGCAAATGGCAAGCAAATTGGAAGAGCCTGGAAGAAAGGCAGCTATAATAAACTAGACAAAGAGAAGGGACGTGGGGACTAGCCCAGGAGTTTTAACCGGGAGAGATGGGAAGGATGAGGCTTGGCGGAAAGCGGGGACCCAGACGAACAAAAAGCGACCCTATCCCCGTCGCGGTCCCCTCTCCTGAGTAGAGAGAAGGCAGGAGAAAGAGGAAAGGAAGCAAGCGCCCCCGCACACCCCAGCCACGGCACACAAAAGGTGACAAGATCAGCGACACGTCCCGCAGTATCACCCCCCCCCCGCGCCAACACCACCCCCAGCCACCGGCAGGAAAGAGAAAGAAATAAAAGCCGAGCGGATCACTTACTCTTAGGAACTGGGAGGAGCGCAGCGCGGAGTTCCACTGAGGCTCCTGCTCAGAAACTGTTTAGAGGTTATTTTATGGCGATTCATTTAAATAACACCATTTCCTCCTGCAAAAGAAATGTTGACACGGGTGTAAGTCATGGGAGTCTCTTTTCTTCCCATTCAAGAACAAGCCAGTACAAGTGATTCTGGAAAAGGGGAGGGGACTGGCGAGGGGACAGAAGATACTTACGCGGCGCCGCCGAGAGCAGGGGGACTGAGCCTTTTTTTCTCCCCTGCCGGCGGAGAGGAAAGCACGCGCGCGCTCACACCCGCCGCTGCCTCGCGGGGGATGAATGTGATAATTGGACGAGGGACGGTGAGTCTGGACGGCAGCGAGAAGGCGAGCGATCGGGGCGAGCAGGACGGGGGAGAGAGCGAGGAGGGTGGGGAGAGGAGCCGGGGAGCGCGGAGGAGAGCGGCGGAGCCCCGGGCAGGGCGCGGAGGAGCGGCGCGGAGGCGCGGCGCGGAGGCGCGGGGCGGCGCGGGGCGCGGAGGCGCGGGGCGGCGCGGAGGCGCGGGGCGGCGCGGCGGGCCCGGCCGAGCTCTTTTGCGCCGCCGCGCTCTCGCGGCTGCGAGGGTGTGTGATTTCAGAGCGCTCCCTCAGCTGAGGGCTGCGCTCCACGACAAGATTTACTTTAAGACACAGCTGAAGGAAACAGGAAGACTGCACGTCACAGTCTCACTGACGTACCCGGCCCCGGCGCCCAATCGCGAGGCGCCTTCGGATTCAAGGGGGGATAGCGAGGCAAGAGAACTTGGGAGGAAAAAAAAATATATAAAAGGGGTGGGGGTGAGGGGCTGGGAAAAGAGGAGGGGAGAGGGGACCTGCGCTCCTCCTCCCCCGCCTCCGTCCCCGGCCCCCACCCCCGTCCCCGCCCTGCCCCTGCTTCGGGGCCGCGGAACCGCCGCGCCGGGCCGCAGCGAGCCCTCCGCGGGCACCACGCAGAGCGGGAGCCGGCGCGAGCGGCGCGCGGCTCGCGCTCGCTCTTCCCGGACGCAGGTCCTCTTTCCCCCCCTCCGCTTCATTTCCCAGATACAGCCGATGGAGTTTGCCCAGGGGCCGAGCGAGTGAGGGCTCCTCAGACTTGGGTGCAGGAAGGCACGGGAAAGTGTACTGGAGAAAGTGGGTTGTTGTGGGGTTTTTTTTTTTTTTTAGGGGTGGGATGATGTAGGAGGAGAGAGTGGGCATCCTTAAATCATTCCACTTTTAAGGTGATTATAGGTAGTAGCAAAAACACATGTCACTCCTGCAGAATTTAAAGGGGAGTGGGCACTGAAATATACAGGTAAACTGTGGGATTAAATGATAGATGCCAGAGGTTTCCCGCATCGGCTGCGCTGCATCTGGTTTTCGCAGACCAGCCCTGGCTTAATCCCAGTCAACCTCCCGTCAAAATTATTAGGAAGAAGAATCCTTGTTGGTATGGTAGGTACAGCAGCCTTAAGGACAATGTTAACAAACATTACCCCGCAGTTGTCCCTCACTCATTCCACCCCCAGACTAACCAAAAATACAGGTTTCAAGCAGGATTTACACAGGATGCCTGAGTGACAAACTTTAAAATTTATTGGGTAAGAAATGTCAAACGCTTAATTTCAGACTTCGATATAAAGCCGTAGAAAAATTCACTGTGGCTTGACACATCTTGGGTGAAAATAACCAGCAAGATTTTTTTAGACTGTGTGGCTCTGAGAGCAACTTGGGGGCTGCAAGGTACCCATGCCAAGGAGGAAGCCTCCGGCCCCGCCGGCTGGAGCGCAGCTACAACGTTTCTTTCTTGCAGCCCGGTAACCGGATTTTAATAAAGCAACCCAGTTCATGACTTCCAGGTCCTACAAAAGCTAGGACTTGCAGGGGCTGCGAAGCAGAAACATTCATAGCTACTTGATTAGACACACTCATTTTCTTAGGTGAGGTGAGAGGAAAAGTAATTTTCACGTGTCCCTCAAATTTAATCAGATCAAAGGTCGAATCACGTTGCGACTGTGACAACACCGTGTTTAGGAGGTGTGTTACAAGCACACGGGCCGAAAACAACCACCGGTTTGTGCAAGCACACACCCACACACCCACACACCCAACGTTCCTGGGACAGTGTGCATTTCAGCCCGCAATTCATCAAACTGTGAGGAAGTCTTCTCTTGGAATAGTAGCAATGATAAGGTCCAACTCTATACCCTGTAGGAAACTTTTGGCAAGAAATTCACACATGGAAAAGAAAGAAAAAAAACCAGGCCGGCCAGGTTAGGTGTCCAGGATAAGAAAGGAGACTTGCTTGTGCATCCCCAGCGTTCACGTCTTCCCTTTCGCAGCCTTCAGACACTCCCTGCGCCCCATTACTGACACAACACAGAGGCGCACAAATACGCTTCTCACACTTCCAGTGATCCGCTCGCGGGCCACTGACCGTATCAAGTGTGCCTAATCGAGACGTGACATTTTAGGCTGGGAACAGAAGTAATCTATCAACGTGCCCACAAGATGCAGCATGGAATACTGTTTCTATTGGTTGGGTCCTTTCGAGGTAAGCGGGTGTCTTGAGCAGAGCAATTTGGATCAAGGATACTGCCTTTCTTCTTTTTCGTCCTATTATTTTCTTTAAGTATCCCAGTGGGTCCATATTAGAGCCAGCCCACATATAAACTGGTAGGAGTAAAGGATATGTGCCCTCTACACCTTAAAACCATCTGCTCAGTTAGATATGTACAAGGGAGGAGGGAGAACAGAGGGAAGAAAGGAAGCAGAGAGAGAACAGACTCAAACTCTGGAAGGAATGGCTCGAACTGTAGCCCACAAGTTTACGTCAATTGCACCCAGCACTCGGATGCACCTTTTGCACACACTACGCTCTGGAACGGGCGGCGGGAAAAGCCCGTTATCGCTCCCTGAGTCGAAGTCGGGGTAGCCCGCTTGGCAGACAAGGAAGCGCCCCCAGCCCCAGCCTTGGCGGCCGAGGCTCGAGGCTCGCGGCTCGCCACGCTCGGCCGCGGCAGTTCGCAGCCCGCTTTAGGGCGCAGGAGCTGGTGGTTGAAATAGGAGCGCGCGCGACGCTGGGCGAGCGAGCTCGGTCCTCAGCCCAGCTCTGTGAGCCGCGTCTGCGGGGCCCTGTCCTGTCCCCTGCTGTCGGGACACCGTACAAGCCAGGCTCTTGGCCAACCCCTCCTGCCAGAGCTGAGGCGCTCTCCCAGGTCTCGAGCCGCCCTGGAGCGAGTATCTGGGGCGACTCCCGGTTTTGTTTTCTGATAGGAGAGAAGCGGTCAGTCAGCTCGGAGACCACAACTCGCCCAGATATTGGCTCCATCTCGGAAACCAGCGGCCAGACCTAGGGGTCAATCCCTTCCTCTGCCCAACTGCCAACATAACCCCAATAACTTAAAAGTTAACCCAAATTCTGACGGGTCCTCCAACAAACCCCAGCCCTGCAGGCTGCATTTACTTATTTATCTGGAGGCTGATCTGGATGTTCTTAGTCAAAGTTGCAGTAATCACTTGTGCATCTGGTTCTGGGTTAAACACAGTTCACCGGGATATTTCCTGGGTGTATTGTTCACCACCCCCCTGTTCTTTCGCAAAGCCGTTAGGTGGGGATCGGAGAGAGGACTGCTATAAGTAATTTCAACATTGCGAATAGCTGTCACCAGATCCCTAAACAAACCAATTCTGGGAATTTCAACCAGATCCAGTTGAGAGACGAACGTGGGCATGGATTTCAGGAGGATGAAGGAGATCCTGCCCAGACACACGGGCACAGACACACCCCATCGGCCAAACGCCACCACCACCACCACCACCCTGAAGAGGGGAAGAGAAAGAAAGAAAAACCGACTCCAGGGTGCAGGCCGGCCTGCTTCGGGCTATCTAGAGGCAGACTGGCTGACCTCCATATTCCTCCCCTGCCTCCCCCCCCACACACACACACTTCTGTCCCTGTGCCCAGTGTGACGCCAAGCCCAACCTGAATTTGTTCTGAAGGTCTGAATGGGGGGGTGGGTGAAATGCCACAAGATCAGTAGCAATAGCAGCTGCGCATTTCTCTCCTGGGAACCCCACTGCTTAGAAGCCTCCGGAGTGATGTTTGTTTAACCAACAGCTTTCAAAGTAAACAGGCGAAGCACTCCAAAGGGGTTGAAATATATAACCTTTACAAGAATTTTGGGTCAGGGTGCTGGCAGAAAAAGTAATTTTTTAAAATAATACAGCCCCCACCCCAATACATAGTCCACCACAAGAAGCCTAAAAGAACCTAGAACTGTCATAAAAATATCAGTTCATAGAAAGGATTCTTGGCTGTCAAGGGACCTCGAAGCAGATCACCGTTCCCCGACAGGCCCCGCCCTCGGGGAAAGAGGGTCGGTGTCGGAGACTGAAGGGGCAAACTACTACTTGATTTTATGCAAGCGGCAAAAACAATCAAAGAGAGGTACATTCCTTGCCCTAGAGTAGAAAAGAAGGCTGGGAGCTCCGCGCCGCCAACCCTGGCTTTGCCTCAGGCACCGAACTTTCCAATATCAAGATATTAACAGATGGCGGTGAGCACATGGAGGGCTGTTACTTACATAATCCAGCCGCTCCGC
Organism: Tonatia bakeri; assembly: GCA_004024845.1. NCBI lineage: Eukaryota > Metazoa > Chordata > Mammalia > Chiroptera > Phyllostomidae > Tonatia > Tonatia bakeri. Next base: position 215,425 of record PVIA01001593.1, read on the forward strand.
CCGGCCGCGCGGAGCCCGGCGAGGCGCCCGCCAGGCCGCGCGCGCGCCTTGGGAGGGGTGCTGCTGCCCCCCGAAATACCGTGCCTTTCTCCGACCCTATTCGGCTCTTTGAGGGATAGGATTTAGAAAGGCCTGATCTCAGTTAAAAAAAAAAAGCACATCAATCTGCTGTGCTGTATCTTCAGTCCACCGTAGTAAAAACGCTGCAGACCGAAGGGCCAAGGGAAGCGGAGGGTACGCTTTCGGGGTTTACGGGACACACTCAGTAACTGGGGGTGCCAGGTAGCGAAATTTACGCAATTTACACCCCTCCCTCTTTGGCTCAAATTAGCATATCGTTCACTGTCACAGAAATACAAAGGCAAGCTCGGGCCGCAACCTAGAGTGGGGTGGGTGAGGGTGTGAGTGCGTGGGGACGCCTTTGCACGCGGGGGCGCAGTGGGCAAAGTTACGCACAGCCTGGGGCACTGCTACACTTCCGAGCTTTTGCAGGTTTTTAACCACTGTTTCTCGCGCGCGGGGAGTCCCTTTCGACTGTGAAGTCGCCTGCTGCTATAAAGCCCTCAGCCACCTCCCCAGAGGCCCAGTCCCTCCCGGTGTGCCTGTGTACCTCCGCACGTGTGCTGGGGGACGTGTTTGTTGGCCGAGCCTCCTCCCTGATGGCGACTCGGAGCCGCCGAAACCCGTGAGGAATACGCCTGCGTGCGTTGGAAAAGTTTCGGGGTAGGAGGAAAGGCTGGGAGTCTCCTCTCCTGGCCCTCGGCGGAGCGGGGCTGCCTGGCCAGCGGCTTCCTCCGGGTCTCCTCCTCCCTCCCAGCCCTTCTTTCCACGCCGCGGCCCCGCGCTAGGTGTCGCGGCCTCTGGACGCCGCAAGAGAGAACGCGCGGGGCTACGACAGTGGCGCCCAGCTCCCGGCGGAGGGCACGCCCACCCTGCTCCTGCGGCCCTGGGGGTCCCTGTCTCCTAGTCCGCGCCCCACGTTCCCTGCTTTCTTCCGCGCTGCCGCAGGCTTTGCAACCGTGCTCAGCTGGCCTGGGCTCAGCGCACGCCCGGCGCAAGGGGCAGCCACCTGCTCCCGGCGCGGCGCAGAGCTGGGGAACATCAGATGCTACGGGGCCGCGCTACCCCGCGGTCTCCCCTCCCCCGCCGCCCTCCTGTTGCAGCGGGGCGGTGGCGCCCACAGCCGGCTGAAGCATTTAACCCGAGAGTGGGGACTCTCCCGGGACCTAAAGAGGGGCGGGACCTTTTAGGGATGTACACCCCCCAGGCCACCCCCCTTTCTTGTCAATGATCTAAGCATGTTTGGCCGTTATTCCCAGTTTCCCTTTCTTTGGTCTTTCAAGTCAAGGACGTGAATTCGCCGCAGGTTGTTCCCTATTTTCAGGGGCGTTGGGGCTAGGACTTGAGTTATCCCTGCTGTCCATATTTCTAGGCTTTTATTCAGGATGACCAGCGGCTTAGAAATACATAGGTGAAGGCCAGGCACAAAGGGAACAGAGAAAGGAGCTCCCAGTTTGGATGTATTTGTGCGGGTGGGGTGGGGGGGGGAGTGACTGAAAAGTTGCATTTTGTTTAAATTAGAGCAAGACAAAGTTGAAAGCCAGATTTCTATAATTTTTCTGGTAATATTTCTTTTATGAAGTATTTAAGTGTCTGTTTGTCATCATTTTGAGATCAAAAGGAAAGTCCATATGCTGCATAGTTTTTCGAAATTGCGATTTAAATATGTTTTAAATGTTTTAGCCAACACGGAGAAGGCTGCTCAGACGCAGACTGGTGACAGGGAGAGCGGGATGGTTTGATGTGAAGCAGGGTTCCCATGACCTGGCTAATCCTCAAGAATCACCAAGGGAGCTTTTAAAAAATAAAGATTTCTGGGCCCACCCCAGTTAGGCAATCAGCAGAAGGCCTGAGAATCTGGGGATCATACTGGTTTTCCAATTACTGCTCAGCCAGAGGCTGACTCTGTGACCTTAGGTGCGTTATTTACTCTATGGGAGCCTCACTTCTTTTTATCTGTTAAGTGGGAATCATATCCAACTCATCAAGTTGTTGACTTTCACAGAAGGAGGATTGTTCAACACATGATTGGTGCTCAATAAAAAATGGAGTGTATTCCGTCTACATACGTGTGGCCTACACACTTGAGCAGACCCCTCCCCCATATTTTGATGAGGCTGACTGGGCTGTTGTTCCATATGCACGTGCATGCACATTTTCACTCACGCCTAGCTGCTTCTTCGGGCACTTTGTACGCTCACCTTCCCACCTTTTAGGCCACAAAATATAAATGAGAACTGGTGTGTATTTGGAAACCAGGTTTTGTGTCCTTGGCCCTAGAACTGTCCATCAGGCCCAGTGGTAGGCAGGAGGCATTTATCAATCTGAATCTTTCTTTCTTTCTTTTTTGGTCCTTTCCCCTCCTCTGCTTTATAGATGGAAACCTTTTCAGTAGAAGCTGCGAATCAGACCAATGAAACCACAGGACAAAACATTCTGTTCAAGGAGGGAACATCAAGAAGGAAAAGAAGGTCAACATTCCTAGGTAAAACTAAAAAAAAAAAAAATGTATCATTTATCATTAAGTTTTTACATGTCTGAATGAACAGCTCCCCCTAATCTGCATGCAGTAAAAGGCAACCCTTCATAAAAGTATGTTCGAACCAATGACTACAAGCACACCCCAAGGTAATTAAGAGAGAGCCCAGGCAGAGACAGCTGCGAGGAGGAGAAAGATAGGTGGGAAGGCGCCATCCCTGGCTGTGACCGCAGTAGTGTGAGGGAAGAAAGCCAGAGCAATGGAATGGGCTGAACCAGCAGTGAACAGATCAAGGAGGCTGACAGTTTCAGAACTGGAGAGGGCTGTGAGCGGCTAATTAAACATCCCAAGGAAGGTGTTTTGCGGGTACCCTGCGAAGGCTTGTGATATGTAATCCCGGTGTATTGTTGGGCACGGGTGAGGAAAAGATTGCCAGTTTGGGGTGTCCATGGGCCCAGCCCCTAATGAAGGAACTCACTCTCCCAGAATGGGGGAAAGCCCAACCACCCACCTAGATGCCTGTCCACTGAGGGTTTGGGGATATATTTAGGCAGGTGTGGAAGATTTCTGCTCTCTGGCTACTCTCCATGAGCCTGAGGTTGGCAGGGGAAGGGGGGCAGGGAATGTCTGTGACTCCAGGGACAAAACAGAGGACCTCAAGACAACTAGAGAAAAACACTCATTAGCAGTCAAGCTGTAGGGTGACAGGTATCACCTTCTGGTTTCTTACTCCCAACCACCCTCAAGGTGAAAGGAGCTCTTTTGCCTCCACTTGTGTGGGGGTGGCAAGGGGGGTTGGCAGAGGCTTCGAGGGAAAGATGCTGGGTGGGGGACAGAGTATGGCGGGGCAGGGCAGGTAGGGGAGCTTTAGGAGAAGGGGTAGGAGGACTGAGTGGGATGGGAGTTTGTGGGGTGTGTAAGGTGAGAGTGTAAAACCAGAGTACAGATGAAGGGGTGGGGTGGGGGAGTAGGTGTTAGCAGAAGGTGAATGGGGTGGGAGGGGAGCCGATAGCCAGGGGCAGCAAGGGAGCGGAGATAGGGGAAAGTGAGGAGGTGGGAGTTACTTTGATTGGGGGGGGAGCATGTACCTGGGGGCTGGGGCAGGGGTGCAGAAAAGTGGGGGTGAGCAAGGAGTGCCAGTGCTCCCAGGCCAGGAGGTACTAGATGTGGCAGTGCGGTTGGAGGGGCAGAGGTGTGGCAGGAGGTGAGGCCCACAGGAGGGAGGCTAAATTTAGCCCTTGCTCAGACTGGGGTGGGTAGGTAGGTGGGTAGATAGTAGGGCTGGGTCTTGCCTCCCTCCTGCCCTTACAGCCTCTCCCAGACTTTGAAGATGCTGACAAACTCATTGATCCCAGGTTGGCAGGAAGGCTTGGGACCCCACCTCATGACCAGTGCCTGGCAAGCAGGACATGGGGTTCTCTCCTGTTGAGCTGGGGAGAGGGTGGCCTGCCTGGCCACCCTCACTGTGCCTTCTGGGCTCCAGAGCTCCCTGCTGCTCCCCTCGCCAGCAGTGGGGCCCTGCATGTCCCTGCATGGCCTCCCTGTATAGCATGTCCACTACCCCCCGACCCTTGCTCAGGCCACCAGTGCAGGCTTCCTCCGTGCCCTCTCCGTCCCCCCCAGGCCAGTGTCGCTCCCTCACTCCTGAGGTCCCCTCAGCACCTTTTCCCTTCCAGATGAGGTGAGTTCCCCCTCTCATCTCCTCCCCATCTTCAGGTGGTGGTGCCTGGGAGGAGAGGGGAAAGGGCAGGAGGGTGTCCATGATGCAAAGTGTTTCAAAGAAGATGGAATAATTCCATTGCAGATAGTTACTGTTTGCAAGACACTGCTAAACATGGCAATGGGTGACCCTGTTGGAAGAGGAGAGTGGACTGGACAATTCTGGTTCTTAGCCAACCAACCCGGGTGGACAGTTATTATCTGTGTTTGATTTAGTCAGGTTTCTGAAGCCTCAGTTCAGAGCACTAGTCTAGAAGAATCTGGATGAGAGATGGGAGTGTCAACACCTCCTCCCCTCTCAATATTCCAAAGTAGTCTTTTAGTGAGAATGACAAAGGGTAAGTGTGAGGGGCAAAAAAAAAAAAAAAAAAAAAAAAGGCTTTTCCTCCCCCCTTCTAAGTTCTTGTAGTTGGGCTGATAGATTAACAGAAGAAAATCCAATTTTTAATACATCTGCATGGGGAATTCATATAAGCATGAACATTTCAAAGACTGGAGCAACGCGGGACACACATGACACTTCTGACGAAGGAGGAAGGGTTTCAGAGGTGAGAATGGGTGGATTACAGAAAGCTGAAGGATGGAACACACGTGGCAGGCGAATTCTGCGTGGACCACTCAGAGACAGTGGCGTGCGGAGGGTATCCAGCGAGCAGGCCCCTGCCCGAAGCCCCTCTTACTTGCTCTACTTGACTCCAATTAGGCTAAGGGAACATCCTGAGATTTCCTTCCTGAGGCAGGTTTTTCTGTCTGAACGTCTTGAGCAGGAAAAGGGTGGGAGGAGGGTCAAAGCTTCTTTCTGAGTCTTTTGTTTCTTAATGACTAGCTTGAAATTGATATCCTAAAAGGCAGCTTCAAGGTGGCAAAACCTGGGTCCCCTTCATCATAATTCTCGCATTCGTTGAGGATTTTCTTCTATGGCAGAACTGCGCCAGCTGCTTTATACCCGCCACTTCCATTTTCTTAATTCCATAATGCCCCAGATTGTAAGACACATCATCAGTGTAAAGGTGGCCTTTGGGAGAAAAGGGGACTACAATGACCTTAATACACAATGCATTGTAAGGCATACTGATTTCAGGAACAGAGTAAAATATGAGAAAAAGAAAAACCCTGAATCTTAAAAGTGAAGAAGTAAAGGGTAAGTGTAGTTCTCGCAACCACCCTAAGAAGAATCATCCCCATTGCATGGATGAGTAGATGGACATCAGCTGGGAACAGTGTCACTGCTTGCCCATGGCTGCAAAGCCAGCGAGTAGCAGTTGGAACTGGAACCCAGGTTTGCCTGCAGTCAGGGCCAGAAGAACCTCTGCAGACTCTGGGTTTTGTCAGCGTTTTCCCAGCCCCAGTCCTGTCTTCACCCTTCCACTCCGAACACTCCTTCCCCTACCCTCCAAGCAGTGAGACTTCCAGGGGGATTATGAAATTCACTGGGGGGAAAAGGTACAAAATAGTCAAATTACCATTTTTTTCAGATTCAAATAAAGTCTTTAAAGGGTAAAAACCACGCATGCCAGGTTTTGCTGTGCCCTGCAGGAAGTCCGTGAATTCAAGGATCCCCCGTATTGCTGAAAATAGAATTGTAAAAAATAAAAGGGGTGGGGGGAGAAAGTGAAGGAAACTAATCCTATTAAACGTGGTAGCGTGTTTCTGTGGCACGCAGGGAGAGATTAAACACAGGAAAGGGGATAAGTACTGCTTCAGTTTCACTAAACTAATGTGACAACTTGTCATTGGAAATCTTTGCAGCTTGTTAGTAGATGGCTAGCTGATTCAGTAGAGTTTTCTATCATTCCCTTTGTGTCTCCCATGAGGTGTTTTTTTTTTTAATTTTCTTTCTTTTCCTGTTTCTTTCTTGCCATGCTGCTCTATTTTGCTTTCTAATCCTTCATGTCTCCTTCAAGTCAAAACATTTAGCTGGCTCTAATCAAGATTTGGTTTTGAAGATGCCCCTTGACCTTGCATTGCCCAGAGAAGCTGGGGAGGGGACAGCTTTCCATCCTTAACCCGGGCTCTGCCCGGTGGCTTGAAAAAATGAAGCTTCTGGGGGAAAAGCTCTCATTTCAGATTTCATTTTTCTGGAATCGTCCTCCTTTCCCTTTCCTCTTTTCGTTTTCTTGTTTTATGCCCTCATTCTCTTCTTGCGTTTCCTTCCCATGCCTCTGTGTCTTCTCTCACTTGCCCTTTTCTTCTGTTTTCCCAGTTTCCTTCTTTCTTGCTTTCCAGGCACTTTCTCTTTCATCTCTTTGCGAGAATTTCTTTTCCCTCTTTAATTCATTCCAACAATTCTTCTCCTTCATGGATAACAGTTATGGATCCCCCACGGTGGTGGTTCTCACATGGCCTTTGCTCCTGGTGTAGGGGCCAGCGTGGTGGGGAGGGGACCCAGGGTCTATGGTCACGGACATGCAGGGAACAAAAGGCGGATCAGAATCGAGAGGAAGCGAGAATTTTAGGCTTGGTCCCTGTCTTTCCAAAGCAGGTGTCCAGCTTGTTTGGAAATGTGGCCGACTGCGCCTCTCTCTTTTGCCTTGGCATCACTTTCTCCCACTGTCCTCCTCCCTCCCCCGCTCCAACTTTCCCCACTGGCTTAGCACCAGAGGCTGAGATGTTGAGTCAATGGAAAAACAACATTCGCCAACATTAAAGGGAGAGTGTTTAGAAAAGGAAGGCCCTGCTGAGGTGCAGAGGAAGCCTGTACATTAACACGGGCCACCTCTTATCTGGGGCAGCTGGGCCTGAGCTGCCTGTGCTGATTCCCTGGCTCTGCCAAGAGGCCTGCAGCAGAGGGGCCGCCTGGTGGGGTGGGGGGCTGATGCTTACCCATCGGCTTCACCGGCACTTCCAGAGACAAAAAGTCATCGCTCCCCCCCCCCCCCCCCCCCCCCCCCCGCCGCCCGTGATTTCATGGGAAAACCTGGACCAATAAGCAAAGTTCTGCAAAGGAAAGCACCCCTCTGGGCCTGCTCTGGACACCGCTCACCATGAACCCGGCCCCTCTCATTGCCAGTCCTTCTGAGGACTCCCAGGTTCTGTAAGGACTGGCCATTCTGACCTGAATGTAAATTATGGGGAAGGACAAGCTAAAGTGACCCAAAGGAGAAGAAGAAAAAGGCATGTGGCTAGGCTCACCCTGGCTCTAAATTGCTTACCGTTAGGTCTCAAGCCAGCTCCTGATGGAAAGATAAGGTAAATCCCTAATCAGTCAATAATTAACCGCAGCACCATTAATGGCCCAGTCAACCAAATCCTGCTGACACCTTCAAGAACCCTGCTTTATTGGGAGTGTTAGGTCCAACCTTTTGATAGAAATGTCTCCTTAGCAGGCTGTAGACCCCATTCAAGGGTCACCATAAAAGGGGTAAAGTTATTCCTGTGCCTGCCACTGCAGCCTTTCCTTACATTAACTCCTCTGCATAACTTCTGGAAAAATCCATCTCTCTCTCTCTCTTCTCTCCTCTCTCTCTCATAGAACAGCTTGGAGTTCCCTTCTGGTTTGAGGTCGGTTTGAATCACATCCCCATTGTGTTCTGCTTGTTACTGCTTTGTTCTTGCTGGAGGACCATATTTTCTTTCCTCGGCCTTGATCAGCTTCCTTTGTGGTCTAGTGCTAGTGTCTGTAGATAGATATTCCTACTCCGTGCTTCTCGGTGTAAGCTTCTCTTCCATGTGAGATCAAAGCAGAAATACTTTTTAAGTGATAAGCAACCACACAGCTCTCCCAAAGCATGAGTGTGATTTTGAATTTTAAATAACTAAAAAATTAAAGGATTCTTAATATTTGATTCTGCTACTTCCTGTTGATCAGGTTCTTTTTACATTGTACAAAAGCAAATTTTTTAGGAAGGGGGATTTAGGTAGGTCTTCATTTTTTTAATTAAAATTCTTTCATTTTGCTTTGCTCTGTACAGGACTTAGTATATTACTCTATGCTTGTAGTTATCCTACTAGATGAGAAAAATCAGTGTATATTAAGTGTGGTTTGAGTTTTTTCTAAGGTCAAGTTGTATGTCATGACCATATGCCAATCAGTGAACTCTGTTCCTCCTTTTATCTGCTGAAGCCACTTGAAAAATGTGTTCTTTTAGATCCAAGGGGAGTGGGGTGTGAGAGTGTGGCTAAATATACCTCCCCCTCCATCACGGTGCAAAAACAACAGAAGCCGCACGTTTTGCCACAAGGGTATCAGTGGCATTATTTCTCCACCTTGAAGACGGTTCACGCAGTTGCACTTCTGTTGGTCCCACGGCTCAGCCTCTGTAACCGCCAACGTGTTCCTCTCCTCTCCTCTCCTCCTGGAACTCAGCGGTCTGGGTGCTCAGTTCATCTTGGGCTGTTTGGGGGCGTTGCCAATGAGGGAATCCCGCCAAGGATCTGTGACACCCTTTTCAACAAACATTGAGTGGCATTTCTTTTGTTCCCAAATCACCCATCTGTCCCTTCTTATGCAACTTTTGAGTTTCTGAAAGGTAGAAGGCAAGCTTTCTTTCCATCACATATTTGGCCTAAAAAGGCAATATGTGAGCATCACAGTACAATCTACTGCAGGCCTGGAAGTAGGTCTGAAAGATCCGCTGGCCCGAAGCAACATGTTAAATATAAAACCAGTTAAAATCAGCCTTTTTTTTCTTTTTTTGCCCATTACAACATCTTGCTTTTTTGAAGGCAATCAATACATGGCTGGATTCAATGTTGTTATGATTGTTTTGAGGTCCAAGTAAAAATGGGGAAAGCAAGGGAGAGACAGTGAGAAATTTCTTTTTAAACATGAGTTGTTTATTTGTAGGATTGTACCTTTTGGATTTGGTACTCCTCGTTTTTATGCTACTTTTTGATTGCTTTAAAATATTGAAAAAGTATCTCACTTATGAGAGTGCTGTGAAGTAAAGCAAAAGACATACCACGAATTGTGGTCCTGTGGCTTAGATGTTAAAATAAGATTTAAAAAAATGGAACTGGAATCTATAGGTTGAAAGGCATTTATAATTATACTAATAATTTTTGAGTATTGCACTCAAGCTAGGAAACCTTGACATTGGCATGTTTACTTACATTGACTAGGAAAAAATGTTTACCCCCTCGGGAATTTCTTAACGAAAAGAAAAAAATCAATCTCCATCAATGAGCAATATTTTTCTCCCCGAGGGATATTGATTTGAACATTGACTTCACAATGGGTGAGTCATTTCCCTCGGACCCCCTAGTAGGAATTGTTAGGTGACATGTCTTTCATGAGCCAATAAACATGTTGTTTCTAGCATAGTAATCCCATCGGAAAGATTCCAACTCCTGAATTGGGGCCGGTTTGGCCTATTTGAGCTTTTGTACTTTTGTGTTAAATACTTCTATGGGATGTATTCCAAGTTTAAAAAGCATTCTCTCTCATCTTTCTACCTTGTTAAATGAGGTATGGCTTTCCCATGCTTCCAAGGGAGGGTGGGGGAGCAGTGAACAATTCCCTTTGCTGCCTACTCCTTAACAGTGAGTCCTCTCACCTTGTGCGTGGACCCGTGAGTCATGTGCCGTCATGTAAAGGTCCTCGTGTTCCCCCTGCATGCAGTCATACAATATCAGCATCTCTAATTTTGAAAATGGACCAGATTTTCAATTCGCCAGAGCAACCACTATGTGAAGGGCCACTGTGGTGGGTGGAGATGGAGGGCAGGGCAGGCGGTGTAGAATCTTGTTACGCAGATTATCCTTCTTCAATTTGTCAGTCATCTGTTTGGATGTGTGTGTAAAGTGTTTTCTTAAAGGGCATGTTTAGAGTTTATATGCGATTGCCCTGAGCTTATCCATGCATTCATTTACATCTCTACCATGTGTCAGACGCCATGCTCAGCACTGGTGATGCCAAGATAAATGAGACCCACCTGAGGCACTCGCAGTGTGGTTGGGAAGACGTTAGGTAGGATAGTGATGAGCATCATACGTCGACACAAAATACTTAGTGGCTCTGAGGCTTACCTTTGTGGCAATTAAGAGTATCGAGGGAAGAGATGAGCCTAAGCAGGTAATGGGTCAGACTCTGGGCTTAGGAGAGGGATGGAAGTGAGTTCATGTCCCCCCATTGCATAGTGAGAGAAATCTTCAGGAAGTCATCGTACCTCTCGGAGCCTTGGTTTCCTTGTCTGCAAGTAGGGGATTATAGCAACACCTGCCTTATGTGACTGTTGCAGAGCTTACCTGAGAACGCATGAAAAGGCCTCAACACTGAGCCTGGCACAAAAGAAGCGCTCGGTAAGTGTTCGCTGGAAAGGGGTAACACTCTCTAGCGTCATATTTATCGGGCGCCTACCACATGGGCAGACCGGCAGTTTGTCAGGGGTGTCCATGAGAGCAGAGAGGGACAGAATGACAGGCAGCTCATGCAGGCCTGGAGGGGACACACCACCTCCATGGAGCCCGAGGTGGTCTCTTACTGTTGGAGTTCAAAGCACCGGAGGCCCGGTGGTAGAAGGGGCAGCAAAATTTGTCCTGACAGACGAGGAAGAGCCTAGTGTGGTAGTGATGGCCTCAAAGGAAGAAAGAGGCAGGCAACGTGTTCACTGATGTTTTCTGAGGTCCCTCTAACTTTTCCATGGGTGCACTTTGTCTTTCCGTGGCTAGGTTCTATCCTTTTTATTTTCTTAGGGGACCAAGACTCCCACCTTTGTGCTTTGGCCACCCTCCCCCTGTTGCCTCTTGTGATGTGGGACCTCTGCTAACTGCTCAGTAGTGTAGCTAAGCCTTCATGTGTCCCTCTTCTGCCCACGCTGAAATATTCCAGCCATTTCTTATGCCCAGTTGATGTCAGCATTCTCAGATTAAAATGCTTGCTTTGTGTTGATTAGACAGATTCATGATTTGGGAATTGTGATCATGTCACTGCTTAAAACTCTTTGTTTTGCTCTTAGGCAATGCGCCTTACAAGATTTTGCATAATCTGGTCCCTGTCCACAGCTCCTGCCTCATCTCCTGAAACTCCTCACTCTCCCCATGTCTCCGAGGCACTGGCCTTCCTGTCCCTGTGATTTCAATACCACAGGCACCTTTAGACACATGCACCTGTCTTTGAGAGGTCTCCCAACCCCTCTCAGCAAACCCTTCTCTTTACCAAGACTCCAACTTAAATGTCTTTTGCTCAGGAAAGGCCTCCCTCACTTGGGAGGTTAGAAACTCTCACAAGACCTGCTCATAACACCTATAGTTTTCTTTTATTCTGCTTCTCAGAATTGAGATGAGTAAGTCATTTGAATGTAAGCCTTGTTCATTGGATAAATATTCTTTGAACCCTCCATGTGGCGTAGGTGTCAGGGATACCACACCGTGATACAACCAGAGTCCCTGCCCACGGCGCCTGCATTTTAGTAAGTGAGGCAATGAACAAGAAACAAATAAGATAGGATGCCACCTCAGGTCATGATAAACATTCTGGAAAGAAGTTAAGCCAGGTAAGGGGACAGAGGAGACCGGCGAGAAGTTGGGCACACTAAGAGGGAAGGGCTGTGGTTGTCTGGATATGTGTAGAATTCCCAACCCCCAGCACAAGGCTGGAATCTGGAAAGGACCTGACAAAGGCTGGCTGAAGGAGAAACACCCTGGTTCGGGTAGTAAAGCGGTCCAAGGACTGGTGTAGTTGTGCTTATTTCTCCCAAGTTCCCCAACTGCACCTGGGACAATGTAGTCTGTGTGTTCCCTTCACACCCGACACGAATTCACAGCAGACTTAATTTCCTGTTAAAGTCCATTACGGTCACACCTTGTGTGGGGTGGCATTGCATACTTTCTTCTTAATTGCCAAGGGCAAAGCAGCAACTGGTTGGCGAATGAAATATTTATGCTTTGAAGTATTGGTGTTCTAATCAGTTTCTATTTATACCGATGATCAACTCTTTCTCAGCGAGGAGGAGGAGGAGGAATTTTTTTTTTCCTGTGATCTCTGTGCTTCTAAATGACTAATGAAGGCAATCTGGGCCTGGCAGATTTTGCCACGACTTGGACAGACGTAGTTCTCATGATGCTGTTGTGTTCCTTCTCGGCTTGCCGGCTCCCTGGTTCCCACGGCGGTGATCTCATTATTGGCATTTTGTTTTCAAACGGTCATCTTCCCCATTTTTCAGGGGGGAAATCCGGGCCTTTGTGCAGTTTCAGTCTGAGCCTTTTCTCCTTAAGGGACATTTTGAAGAGTAAACGTCTCCCATGAGCTTACTTTGGTTTTTATTTTGGTGCCACAGGAGGAGAAGGGAATTCCTGATTTCGTAATTGTCTTCTTTAGTTTGAATGAGAGAACTGGACTTTGGGGGTCCATTTGAATTGAGATCCAGACCAATTGGGTCCATTCTGGGGAGCTGGTTTAAAAAAAATTGAACAGCATGAAGGAGACGAGCAATAGGAGTGGCTCCTTCCTTGTGCCTGGACCCTCACGCCCCTCTGGGTGCCGTCCTGGCCGTGCTTCTCCCTGACACAGACTCAGCCCCTGCCCTGGGGCCTTTTCTTATTCTGCACCAGGAGAGGACTTCATGGCTGTGTTTGTACTACTGTTTGGACAAGAAGCACCAATCCAAGTCTGTACTGCAAGTTCGTTTTGGCTCTAAGCCAATCTGTTTTCGTGGTCCCACCCCTCTCCCTCTCTGGGCATCACTCGCTTTATCGCCACCACCAGATCCCGAACTCCCCAACAGAAAATCACATATTTTCTATCTGCCATTAACCAGCCCTCCCCTCTCTCCTCCCGGAGCATAACAATGAGGCCTTCCAATAGGCACGATTCTCAGGATCAGTTAAGAAAAAGGTTGGAGAAAAATGGAATGTATCACTATCTCCCACACTGCTTCCTTCCATCTTACCCATTTATATATTTTCATTTTTATTTTTACTGACAGACACCAAGCCTCATAAAGTCCGGGAAGCGTCTGCTTTGTTGACCAAGGTTGGCCAGAGTACACATGGCTAATGAATCTTTGTGGAATATAGGAGTGACTGTAAAGGAAGGGGAGCCCATTCATTGGGGATTTCCACTCACTGTAAAGAAGTGAAATGAAAGCAAACTTTGGTGGTTTTTGTTTTTAACTGCGGGCCAATTGATATGGACTGAGCCATTCAATGCACTGCATTCATCAGTTTTTGTCCCTGGGTTAGAGTCATGAAACTAAGACCCAGAATTCTTAGTCCCACCCTATCTGTGGCATTAAAACACGCGCGCACACACACACACACAAAACCTTGGCGTGTTTCGCCAACCAGGTTTTCTTTCTTTGTCTCAAAGAGGCTCAGCTGAACACTAGATTCCTCAGCCAGTGCCACGATCAAAAATGCAGTAAACCTCAGCTGCCTCAGATGATGTCACAAAACCCTTAAGAATGCTCACTGCTGAGTTGGGCACGGGTCCAGCAAACACAATTCTTTCTGCCAGTTATTCAGGGTCTTTGACAGGTTAGGTGGTCTTTTTTCTTTTTCTTTTTCTTTCCTTTTTTTTCATCCTCTTAAAAGGCAGTTCAGTTTACCTCTAAGCAAGACATTAGCTCTGGCTGCCCCAAATAACATTTTAATTGAAGTCTCAGTCCAAACAAATGCCCGGCCTCTTTATTAACCCCAACAGTGTAATTTTTCAGCCTCAGACCGATTCGGGGGGAAACTGTCTCACTTAAACCGCCATGCAACGGAACACGACAGTTTTCCTCAATCAGTCTCTTTTCTGACCTTAATTTGAACCTTAATCTCTTTTAACCATGTTCTCTTTATTAGCTCTCATAGCCGTGGCACAATACTAATTTTCCTGTTTTTAGACTCTCAGCTTACAAAGGTATTTCGCTCCCCCTTCTGTCCCCAAATGTAACCAGGATTTCGTGGACCTTTGGGAAGGAGAAGGGAATACTTACTCTTAACATTTTTTAGGTTTAGTTATTTAAATAGCTGCTTTGAAAGATGTTCTGTAGAATCTTAGAGTGTGTATTTTTGAGGTAATGTGTACATTAAAGTTTATGTACAAAAAATACACTTAGCTGTCATAAAAACCTAAAAAGCCCTTTAAATGATTATAAAATATTTTTCATCAATACACAGGTCCACAATAATAAAGTAAAGTAGAAACTAAGGCTATTCTCTTGATAATTCAGGCAAAAACAATGCATTTTATTAGAAACCTCTCATCTTCAGGGGGAGACCTGAATTACCCAGATAATTGCTTCAATTCCTTTCTTCATTTTTATACTTAGATGTAATCAATGAGTAATGACAGAGAAACTAATTTTTTCATAATGACACCTTTCCATTTTTTGATGTTGGTAAAGTGATCCAAATTAGGAAGAAAAAAAGCACCCTTTTCAATAACAGTGAAAAACAAACCTCTGTTTCTCTATTTGGAGTCTGCCTTCATATAGCAGAGCTATGTAGGTAGAAAAACAGTGCTTATGATCAGATGCTCCACTAGATTTATTATAGGTTTTTGCACTTTCTGGCATTAGCATGAAAGCATATTGGTTATTATTCTTTATAACCTAATTGCAGGCTTTGTATCTAGTTACCCCTGTGTTCTCTACTTAATACAATAGTTTGTTGATTGCAAAAATTACATTTCTGTGACTTTAAAGTCCTAGAACTAGGATTGCCATTGAAGACTGGGGACTCAGCCTGGTGTTTAGAAGACAGGGACCATGTGCCTTCTGGGTGAGAGGAGGTAGGCAGCTGGGAACAATTGTCTGTCCCCTGCAGTGTTCAGTGGCATTGGCAGCGTGCTGGCATGATAAACTTTGCCTTCATTTAACTGGTTCAAACAATTAGTGGGATTGAATCAGAGTTCTCCTGGATCATAGTTTATTATATGTTATTAAATTCCATTATTCAAGGAGTCGCTGCTTTGATTGTAAAACTTCCCGACATTTCCCACAAAGCTCCCAGCTCCATTCCTTGAGTATTTCCTTTTATGTTTATCTTGTGCATCTCTGACAGACAAGGTTACCTTTTTCTTTTCTTTCCCCTTGGTAGTTATTTAAAGAGCTAAGAGCTAATTTGAAAATATGTCTTAGAAAGGACAACAAAAATGAGATGTGGAAAAAAAATGGATGAAGATTCTTAATTAGTCCATTATTTGACACGCACGATTTAACATGGTATGCTTAGCATTGTGCATTCCCAAAAAGAACAAGGCTCTTTTTTTTTTTTTTTTTGCATCCCAAACTTTAACTCCCTCTCATTCATTATATCCCTTCTTGTCACTTTCCATTAGCTGATTGTGACATCCTTTGCTGGAAGGGCGAGCAAGCAGATTACTTCCAAACTGGTGTAAGTGACACTCAAAAGCATGCCCTAGAGGGAGTTCTGTGGGAGCAACAAGCTCCTCAGCCCCTGGAGTTGGAGAATGTCATTTCAATAATGTGTCGGAGTCCATTGTCACACCGTTTTTATAGCAAGTTGTTCACAGAAGTGGCAGGAGTGGGTTTTCTGCTGGAACTTATGTGGTAAAGCATCTATGTTGTCACTGTTTCTATTGATGATGATGATGATGATGATGATGATGATGATAATTTATTGTGCCAGTCCAGCCCTTCTAACCAGCATATTGAGTTTTACAGATGAAGAAACTGAGGACCAAAGAAGTTAAATAAATTGTCTTTTGGTCACGTAGCTGATGAGCAGCAGAGCGAAGGTTTTAATTGAGGTCTGGGGGACTTTCCATTACAGCAGGCTCCACATGCTGCACTAACTTCTAGGAAACTTCAGCACGTCTCTCTAAATTGAACGGGTGAAGAAATGATGAAAAGAGTCTTTGTTTTAATGCAACTGAAAAATACCATCACTGGGCACTTCTCAGTGGAGGTGGGAGGTGACTGAATGAGTCAGCTGGGGCTCACACACACATGGACAGAGTGTGCTGACTAAGAAGTGGAGAAACTGATGATCTGATCAGATCGGCCCGGCAGGTGTGAACTGTCCACTAGACCATTATCCCTGTCCCCCAGACCATCATCCTTGTCCCCCACAACCCCTCCCCTGCTTCCAAAGGTCCAGCCTGGGGAATCATCCTCTCAGCCTTGGAACGGTGTTGTCCTGGGAAGAGCTGAATGGTTGCAAATAAAACATATATCCTGATCAGGCACAGGCAGGACCCTGATGTGAACAGAGCCAGGACTAACCCTGGCTGTCACTCAGACCCTCATACCAGCTTTTGACCTCATAGGGTCTTCTGCTCCTGAGAAAACCAAGTTTTCTTCTTCAATCAAATTTCAGCTTCTTTCCTTCATTGAGTTTTGGCTTCTTTTCTTAGTAACCCTGGAAACATTTTGCTTATAAAATAGAGAGTAAGGAAATACAGAGCAGCACATTAAACAAAAGTCACCTGTCGTTCCACCATCAGAGGACAATGGGTAGTCTCATGGTACGTGTCTTTCTAGCCCAGGCTGTGTGGAAGTCCGTAAAACCTGCTGGGATAGACTCTGAAAATCAGACTACCCTTCTTTCAATCTAGACACTGCTACCAGCATGCCACCTAACGTCTCTGGACCCCCCTTTGTCATTTGTAAAGTACCTCCTGCATAGAGTTGTGGTGACAATGACCTAGTGTGTGTCAGGGAGCTGGCCCACGGGGATCACTTACTGCATCTAGTTGCCATGGCATGTGTGTTGGCCCAGTGGTCTTGTCTCACTTGCTGTTCTGCCCCTGCTCCAGCCTCCTTTACTCCAAGCCCATACATAAGTTCATCCTCTGCTGCAATTCTGTCCCTTCCCAGTCCATTTGGTTTGACCGGCCTCCCCCTCGCACCCCATCAGTGATTTCCTAGGTCTCAAATTCTTTCCATGTCACCATAACTCTAACATCAGCATGGCCAGCATCTTATTTCTACCTCTGGTTGCTGGACACATTTCTACCTGGACGCCCTCCTTCCCCTGTCCAGCAGCGCGGCAAAGCCGGAGTGGCCCTCTTCATTTTCATCGCTCTTGGCCTCCTTAAAGTGAGAGCAGGTGGAAGCATCATCAGGAGTCTGTGACCCCAAAGACAACAGCGGCGTCAACCCGCAAATCTGGGGCTTTCGGTTCCCGATGTACGGGGTGGGCAAAAGTAGGTTTACAGTTGTTCGTGTGGAAAATAATAAATAATTAAAGAAAAATAATGTAAGAATAAACTGGGTTTTGCACAGTCACAACTGTAAACCTACTTTTGCCCACCCCAAGGTATACTCAATACAGGGCAAGTATATTTGTTTAAAACATTTTAAATGTAAAAAAGGATTTTTTAAATTATCTTAATAAAAGCCCTCTGTCTCTTCTCAATGATCTTTGCATCATATAAATAAATTATATATATATATATATATTTTTTTTTTTTTTTAACTGACAGAATGTAATGGGACAGTGGATGGCCAGGGACAGGAAGGAGGGAGGGGGATTATGTTTAATGAAACTGGGAGTTCACATGGACCTTTCAGACTTAAAAAAAATGTTGATTTTACATGCCAAAATCTTGAAAGGCGCTTGACGGCTCCCAGCTTTGGTGTATTTTTCCAGATGGCAGATGCCATTTTGTGTTTTGCATAAACTGACTAAATTTGCTTGCTCTTTGTACTTATTTCAGAGGCAACCATTCTTTGCTTTCAATGGGACAGAAGAGCTCCTTGGCACTGGAAGCCTCCTGGTCTGGTGAGGGAGGAAGGAGGGACTGTTCTGGGGACACTCAGGCGTCATCGACACTCTCCACATTCAACCTGAGGAAGGAGCTGGGGCCGTGGCCCTCGAGTCTCATGACCTGAGGATGGTCGGACTGTGGGCACATCATGGAAGGTAAGCTGTGCTGAGGAACTGCCCAGAGCTACCTTTCCAGTGTGCCCATTCTCATCCCTGTGGAGGACCGACAGATTCATCATGTTCTTATTTCAGCCTGTCTATGCTCTCCTGATTGCTAGCCGTGTGATCTTCTAACACAATCCCTTGTGCTTCAGTTTCTGAAAAAAACAAAAGAGAGAAAAAGAAAAAGATGACAACAATAAGTAACACTTATCTCTTAAGATTGTTGTGATGGTTCCTTGGATTAAAATCCATGTGAGGGATTTAGAACAGTGTCTGGCATATAGTAAGTGTTCAAAAAATGTTGGTAATTTTTATGGTTGTTATGACTAATTTCCATGGGAATTTGCATGCTTTTCTTATTTTCTGCTGGTTGACCCTGTTCTGCCCCCAACACCATTATGATAACTCTTTGTTTTTTCTGGTAGGTTTTCTGGAAATAGACCCGTGGTAGAGTGGTTAAACGACAGGCTTTGCAGTCAAATAGGGTCAAGTTGAAGTTGTTAAAGTAACATTCAATAGATATGCCTCCTCGAGAAGTGACTTAGTTTCTCCCAGCCTCCGTTTATCTATGAAATAAGGATGATAAAGATGGTACCTGCCTGACGTATTTCTGAGAGGATTAAATGAGGCGATGCTTGCACAGTGTCTGGCGAACGTATAAAACCTGTTGTGTGCTGTTACTATTTTTGCTCTTACCCTCACAAGTGTTTCTAGAAACTGGACAAGGCTCCGGGGCTCTGGCTTCACATCAGCTCCCCCAGCAGAAAAGAAGGCAAACACAGAAATAGAAAGATGCTGTGAGGTCATGACTTTACGGGGACTCTTTGACAAATAATGACACAAAATTGACAGTGTTGAGTCTTGGCCAACATGGATTTCAATTAAAGTTAGAAAATTCACATCTCTGAGCAGGCCGATCCCAACCCATGACCCGGGGGATTATTCCGAAGGACAGGAACTACTGGGGTAGGAGCGAAGGCCCACTCTTCTGTTCTAAAGGCCCCAAATAAAGTACAGAGTGAGGTAGGTTCTGGGGAAGAAATAGCTACTCGTGCTGGCTACCTCTCAGGGAGGACTGTGGCTTGTACATATTACAGAACATTCCAGTTTCACATTTCCAAAAATGTAAATTTATTCTCTCAAACTGAAAATGTGTGGAAGTGGTGGCATCTGCGACTGCAAGTAAACCCCCTAACCACTGTGGTTGTGATATCAGACAGTTGAAAACTGTCTGAATCACCTTTTCCCGACTCACCTGGCGGTGATGACTGGTTTCTATCAATACATGACTGTCCTCGGTTAACAAGTGAATAAAGAGAAAGCAACTGAACACTTGAAAGTTTTTCTCCAAAGCCAGCAGGAAGCCTGAAAAAAGGAAGAACATGGAACAAGGAAGGGTATTGTACAAAGCACCCACAATCTTGCATATGTTTTGTTTGCCCTCTTGGATTTACTTTAACCTCCCCCTTGTATGGCCTAGACTTATAAAGTAAGAAGCAGATGGGATTGGATTTGGAAGGAAAAGGCACAGAAATGGCTTCTTTTTCAAATCTGACAAGATGACAGCCCATCTTTTTCTCTTGACCTTGTACTTGGAAATGGCTCAGAGAGTAGAATGCTGCAATTAATGATCATTAACAGTGAAATAAGAGAGGAAAGTTAAGATCAAATAAGAGACAAGAGACAGAAAGTACAGGTCAAAGGAAAGAGGAAGAGAAGTTGGAAAGAACGGGAAGAAGCTGTTATTATTAAGGAGAGGGAAAGAGTATAAGAGCATACCAACCAACCAAACAAAAAGAAAACCCAAACCTTTATAGAATTGTGACCGAGATGGCTATCTGGCCAGTGAAGATTTATCTTCCACTCCCACCGTGTACACTTGTTTGGGGCAAGCAATTGCTCGACCAGAGACTACATTTCCCAGTCTCCCTTGCAGTGACCTCGGACCATGTGACTAGTTCTTATCAGTGGAACAAGGGCTGAATTGAAAAGAGGTGTATCACTGTAGTTTTCCGTTAACGCCGTGTCTAGTTTCTCTCTTCTCCCTACTCCCCTTCCCCACACCTTGCCCTCTCTCTCCATCTTCTGGCTGGACAACTTTGATGTCACCCATATCTAGAAGATGTAGAGCCACCTGGAAGGGATCTGGATCCCTGAATGACTTTTGAAGGAGTGGGGCCCAGGCCAGATGCCCAACCAAGAATGTCCACATTAGACTGTATGTGAGTGAGAAGTAAACGTTGATAGGTTAAGCCACTAAACTTTGGGGAGATTGTCATATACCAACAAGCACTAC
Organism: Tonatia bakeri; assembly: GCA_004024845.1. Taxonomy (NCBI): domain Eukaryota; kingdom Metazoa; phylum Chordata; class Mammalia; order Chiroptera; family Phyllostomidae; genus Tonatia; species Tonatia bakeri. The sequence continues at coordinate 235,740 of PVIA01001593.1, forward strand.
TTACCTTGACGAATATAGGAATTGATACCAGAAGGGTGCCCGTTTTTCTTTTCATCTTTGTTTAAGAACTAGTTAATTATTTCCTGATATTTTATTTTTCTTGTATTGTGTTGTGAAAAGCAGCCAATAACAGCCAACACATGCTCTTTTTCACCTACAAGCCCAAGAGTCACATGGTCTGACTTTCAAGTTCCTAAAGACAACAGTTTTGCCCAGTGTTTTTCCACTGCCCGATATAGATCTCCAGCCGCCTAGCATAACGTATCTGCTTCCAGCAGCCCGACTACAAAGGCGATGCCACATATTTTAGGGTTTTGTTGTTATAGGACACCACATCTGGCACCCAATACAATGGTCTAGTTTAGTCTGAAAAATAGAAGTTTCTCATGGCAGACGTAAGGCAATGTGTTCACCCAACTATTTCTTCATCCTGGGCAAAGGGCAAGACTGTAGTCCCCTCTCCCTTGCAAGGTAACTGAGATCACAGGAATAATTCTTTTTTTTCTATCCTCACCTAAAGACATGTTTCCATTGATTAGAGAGAGAGAAAGAGAGAAATAGAGAGAGAGATAGAAACATAGAGAAAGAGAAAAAACAGAGAGAAAGAAAGAAACATTGATTGGTTGCCTACCTTGCATGCCCAACCAGGGTCTGCACTTGCAACCTAGGTATGTACCCTGACTGGGAATTGAACCGACAACCTTTCAGTGCATGGATCGGTGCTCAAACAACTGAGCCACGTGGCCAGGGCAAGACCAATTCTTTAATGGGATGTAAGCAAGCAGAAACATTGTGCCAACTTTGGCCCAGGGAATTAAAAGTGCCTGTGTTTTCTCTATGTTCTCTCCTCCTCCACCCCAGGGATCTTGGATGACATGTATTCAGACAGTGTGGCTACAAGACAGAAGCCTCTCAGCCTACATCCTGAACAAGAAATAGCCTGTACCTTGTTATGCTGCTCAGACTTGGGGTTTATTACTAAAATATGCCTGTCCCATTCTGACATATATATTAGGTATATTTCCATGATGAAGGAACTGCCTGTAAGGAATTAGAGGTTTACAGAATCACTGAAAGAGCCAGGGAGAAATGGTCAAGGAGGTTGCTACCAACTTTCAGGAAATCTGAAGTGAAGGAATCACCAGGAAGCCAAGTTGCCATTGACAATCTCAGCCGCTTGCAGCACCGAAGCCGGTGATCCTCGGGAGGGTGCTCAGAAGCAATCACTTAGCCCCGAGTCTGATGTCTGACAGTGCCCACACACCTGCTTGCAGCTACTGATAAAAATTGCCTTTGTCTTCCATCTTCCAAGGACTGTGCCTCTCAATGGCAGATTATACCAAGAGCCCTACTGGCAAGGGAGCCTGGGAAATGTAGTTTCCAGTCTCTCAGACCTGTAGTACAGAAGGGAGCTTAGGGCCAAGATGCTACTTATTGAGTCTCAATAAAAAAAATGTCTGGCACAAGTGTTCCTTGTCCGTCCCTTAGGAAATTCAAGTGGTCATTCCTCTGTAACCCATTTTCTCTTGAAAGCTCCTTGAGAGCAGAGCTTCATCAGTTCTCTATCCCCAGTGCCAGACCACACCGGACAACAAACTGTCCTGAGCGGAATGAATGGGATGACAGTGGAGTCAACAGCAAATAAGAAAGTTGTCCTCATGTGTTTAAGTCAGATTTCAAGGGCTCCTGTCCATAGAATCTGATAATTCTCCCTAACGACTGCCCTAGATTCTGCCCTTGCTTAAGACATTTGCTGGCCTTGCCTGCTCAGAGTAGCCATGACTAGCTGCTTGCTCAACAAGTGACCTTAAACTTGAGCTCTGGGTCCTGTCTGCACAGCCAGAAGGAGGAGGATTCGACAGTAGTCTAGTTCATTGGATTCATGGAGGCTGTCAATCATATATTTTTTGTTTTGGACAGCATTCTCAAGTTGGCTCTGGAATTACAAAGTATTTCTGTATTTCGTTCATTTGGTTTTGAACACTACCTTTGTGCTCTGGCAGAGTCGGGACCTCCTCGGGAATGCGAGGTTTATGAGTCCCATTGGGGCAGGTTTTGGAGTAATTCAGTGAAGAGGAGGTGGGGTGGGTTCGAATGTTAGGAGGGACCTGTTCAGCCATAAGGAAAGGGAGAGCCAGACCCCGGTGTGATTTCATCTAGAAAGGCACCAAGTTAAAGCTCCATGGAAGATTAAAGACACCCTCTTGAATATTTATTTTCCTCACCAAACAAGGGTAAACCTATTGTGCCTATGGTAAAAATAACGATAGAATGACTATGACTTATTTACAACCATTAAAGAAATGAAAGATATGGATCAGGTCACTAATTAATCTTTTTATCACTGTGGGGAGGTGACTGCATCCAGCTGAAGAGTGCCGTGTGCACAACAGCACAGTCACGAGGGATGCGGTGATGTCTCAGCTGCTGGTGCCCAGCATCTAGCCTCTCTTTTCCATTCCCACCCACCCTGATCTCGGGCTATTTTTAGTTGTTTTACACAGTGTACCTGGACCAAAATCTTTTTTTACAAAATTAAAAGAATAGAAGAGTTAGAGTCTTCACAGAACAATCAGACTCCGCAAGGTCTATTTCCCTTGGTTACCCATGTTCCTTGTCAGTTAATTGTTTTTCTCTTACTTTGCACCTAGACTCGTGGCTGAAACACAATCGTGAGTTTACTTTGTATGAAGGGAAGTAGGGCATTGAGCAATCATCTAATGAATACAGTCAAGATGGTTAGTGAATCTGGAAAATTCCACTCTCAAAAAAATTACTTTCTCTACTCTGTAGCAGATTTCCTCTTGGCCTTAATTATCCAGAGAGTTGTCCAATTTTCTGATAATACTTATGTTGTTGACATCACCTCAATAACTTATTTAATGAATTTCATTGGGGATTTTTTAGGAACCCTTTATTCTATGTGGCTTCTTTTATTAATTAACATAGGACTTTTTCCCTGTTATCCATTACTGTATAACAAACTATCCAGAACCTAGTGACATAATGCAATAATCTATTATCACTCTTGGTTCTTGAAGGCTCACCTGGGCAGTTCCTACTTGGAGCCCTTCGTGGGCTGCAGTCAGATGGTGGCTGAGGCTAGAACCATCTAAAGGTTTCTTCACTTATATATCTGTCATCAAGTTAGCCAGGAATCAATCTCTCTCTCTCTCTCTCTCTCTCTCTCTCTCTATATATATATATATATATATATATATATATATATATATATATATATATATTGTTAGTTAGTTAGTTAGTTAGTTACTATACATATATATATAGTTAGTTAGTTAGTTAGTTAGCTTGGTGTCCTCAGAACTTCTTGTTTTCTTTGTAATCAGCCTTCTTTCTTCTTTCAGCACAGGTGCCCCAAAACATTCAGGTGAGGGTTGCAAAGCCTTTTAAGACCTAGCCTTGGAAGTCATGTGAGTTGACTTCTGCCTTCTGTTTGTGAAACAAACCAGTTTCCCACCAGTGCCCCAGATTCCAGGAACTGGAGGAATGGATTTCACCTCACAAGAGTAGAATGGCTTGTGCATTCTAGGAAGGAAAGAACTAATGGTGGTCATTAATGACAAGCTACCACAAGCACCTACTATGTGACACTATGATAGCTACTGGGGAAAAGTGTTGAAAAAAACAGGCATAGTCCCTGGCTTGGGGAGATTAAAATCTAGCTTAATTAACTTTAGTTTGACTTGACAGTTTTTACAAGCAACTGCTGAACAGTAACTGTCAATACTAAGTATACTTGGTTATGAAACTGACAAGCAGCAATTCTGATAATTTGTGGTCTGGTCATTTTGGGGCTATCTGGTCCATATCTTGATGATCAGCTCGATGAGCTGACCCATCCATACACTCCTTAAAACATGGTCAGAGCAAAGCAGGCATTCATCTGTGGCTTACCATGTTGAGTTCCTGCTGTGCATGGAGGTTGAAACTAGCTTTTAAACTCATGCTAGGGAATGCAAGAGAAGTTGAAAAGTCAGGCTTTGCTCCTGGTGGGCTCTCTCTTTCGAGCAGTTCGGACCCCGTGCAGCAGAGCAACTTGGGACAATCACGAAGCAGGAGGGGAGCCAGACAACACAGGAGAAACCGGACAGGTGGTAACTTCCACGTTCCCTCCTGAGAGTTATCTTCTGGAGAGAAGTATTTGGTTCTCTGCCTCAGTCTTCTTCTCCTCTGTGTCATTAAAGGAAGGTGAGCTAGGTTTGTTAAGTGAAAGGGGATTTCAGAACAGGAATGTTGACAGAAGAATTGGTGCTGTTCAGCAATTCTCAGGTCTTATCGTTTTTGGCATAGTTCATGTCCATTCCGTGGTGACAGCGAGGAGGGGCTGGGGGAAGAGGCTCATGATGACACAAGAAATACCTTGATATGGAGGAAACAAAGGTCAGAACCTGAAAAGGTTCAAGGGCAAGCAGGATTCCTGTGCACTTGTCACGTTCTCTGCCATGAAACCATTGTGCCTTCTTCTGCCTGTACAGCTGTGTGGTCTCGGAGAACATGAAAGGACATTGGAGGGGGTGTTACAAGCCAAACTAGGCTTTGGCTCAATGGTCCTACAACAAGGCTCCTCTATCAGTCCATTAACTTTAACGTCATGGCTCATACTTCACCAATATGGATACTTGTCTCGTGCTAGTGACTCTTGTGTCCCCCGCTTATGGTTTGCTAAATTAAACTTTTTTTTCCATTTGTCATGCCATTTATTTATCTAGCTGAAATGCCCATTCTTACTTTCTCTGGGTATTTGTAACAGATTTTAATCAAAGCCTGCTCTGCATTTGGTCAGCACATACTTATCTGATGTATTGGTGTTACATTCTTTTGTGCCTGCTGATAGATTTATCACTTTGCAACTTTTCTGGGGCACCTGATTTTCCCAACTGGATGGTTAACTGGATGATGGCAGGAGCTTCTCTGTAGACACAAATATATACTTATGCAAGAGACATCTTTCAACAGCTGATGGACATGCACCATGCTCCCTTTCCCCTTGTTTTTATAATTTAAAATCAAGTAGACTACCTTATAGTTAGTTGCCTGATGAGTTACATCAATACATATGTCTAATGGATTACTTAGATTTATAAAGCACCTCAACTTCATATTTGCAAAGACAAAAATAAACCAGGTTATTGCTCCTCTGGGAAAATTCTTTTCATAAATTCCTGACAAACGTTAGGTTTGTGAGCTCTGTGCAAGTGTGATTGATTATTTAGGGTCAAACTGATTTTTTTTAAATTATAAAGTCTTACTCTTCAACTTGAGGCTACCTACTAAGCCTTTGAATTTCCATGTGGGAACTTACTATCAAGATTTGTTTTTACTGGTTGTGAAGGAGTCACAAGCATGGCTTGGAGGACTTACATTGTTCCTCTGTAATATCTAAGTATTCCCCTGCTCTGACCCCTAAAGGAACATATAATTTAAGGATAAACTTGGGGTTGCCTCAGGAAAAATCTAGCCGTCATCCCCACTCGTCCTCCTTCTAACCAATTTGCTGGCCCTGAAACTTTTTTAGGTACAAAATGTGGTGCTGCCCCTGCCTATTCACTACATAAAGGGTACCCCCTAGTGTGATTTCAGGGCCACCAGGAAATATTTTCCATCCTCCAAATATCATGAACCGTTTTGCTATTCCTGATATTACATTAAAATGAGATAAAGCTTCCTTCTCATAATTAGGTAAACACTTAAAATGCAGATCCTGCTGAAAGCATTAATATAATGATGAGTCTTTATTCACAAAAGATGAGCATGACTGATAGCAGATCTTTTCTTGAAGACAGCGCAAGGTGGTGATTAAGTGTCAGAGAAGACAGGCCACCGCAATTTTAAAGCAGTGGATTCAGAAGTAAGAGATCCACACCCCATGGAGAATCCAAAGTGATCCAGTGCAGAAAGAACATGTGAAACCTTCTATTTAATTCTTTATTTCACCTAAAATAAATAACTTTGGGTGGGATATTTTGATACACACAATACAGTAATACATATGTAATTTATAAGGAAAAATGCAGATTGAATATGGCTTATGTTTCTTTTCTATTGGTTGAGACAAGTTCATGACCTAAAAGGCTAGAAACCACTGCTTACAAGGGATGAGGGTGGATAACGGCTTCCCAATGCTACGTGGAGGAGCAGGAAACAGTTACAAAACAAGGGTTTGCAACCTCAGAATTCTGACTCCGGTTATTACTGATTTCAGTAATTTGATCAATAGGGAGTTTGCTGACTCTCCACCTGACGCCAGGACAGTCCCTTTTAAGATGTTGAGACATTGCTCAACTTTAGAATGTTGACCGAAGAAAGTAGATTTTAATCATGCTTTTTTTTTCCATTTTGTTTTCTCAAGGGTCCTATGGGAACAGAAACTTTTGAGGGAGGTTACTGTTTGTGCAAGATGACTGGTTGGGTAAAGAAGTCCAAAGTTTATTATCTGCAGAACAAATACAGCCTGGGCAAAGGTAACTGAAGCGAATGTCTCCCGCCTTGTCCCTTCAGCATGTCTAAGGGGATGTTTGCGCCGGTGGTTGCATAATTGGGAGCCTTATCTATGAATGTCAAAAGGAGAGGAGGTACCTGGTAAACTCCTACCGGTTAAAAATAATCACGGACTCTTATCCTTCTTAGTTTGATAGGCAGCTGATGGTGGTGCTTATACAAAAGTCATTCAAAAAATTTGTTTGTTGATGAGATATTTCTGAATAGCCAGGCACTGTCTGTCAACATCTGAGTGGCTGGATTCGAATTTTTGCCTCCGTCCCCAAAGGTAGACGAAACACAGCTCAGGGCAACTGTATGAATAAATTTACTAATTTGTGGCTAGTCTGGACTTTTGTTGGTGGTGATTGATGACATCAGGGACAATTGGGTTGTTCTTGTGATTACTCCACAGTCGTTACTGATGAGCATACAGAATGGATAGGTGCACAGTGCAGGGCTCAAGACGTCTTTTAGAAGACAGCATGGTCTGCATCAATGTTGATGGGAAAGTGCGGATATGGCTGAGTGGTTAAGAACTTACTGGGAAAAAGTTGACATGCCTGGGGTCTCAGAGATCCTTACTGACCAGGTAATTTTTTTAACCGTTCACTTTATTTTGACTTTTGTTATTGTTATTTTTCTTGGAACCTGAACTTCAAAAAGTTTATAACTATTTCTCAAAGAAGTACTTAAGAAAGGGCTCAGACACCAAGTGAACAGAGTGATCAGAGTAAGATCCTCCACCTAATTTTAGGATGGTTGAAAAAAGTCCTGATAGGATGGATAACGTGTTATGGAAAACCCACAGAGAATTGTCTCCATCCTTGTGAGCATGTACAGCTAGCTATACAAGCAATAACTGAAACTGGTTAGTATAGATTATCTCAGTAACCGTAACATTTACCAGTATAATTGTTTAAAAAGAAAAAAATTTTCCAATATGGAAAAGAAAATACCAATTTCTAAGCCCAAGCCTTGCTAATGACCTATAGTTTGGAATTTCACTTATGACCAGTTATTCAAGTGGAAAAACTAATTATAGTATAAATTTAGCTTAGATATTTGGAAATACTTCTACTTTAGACTGTGAGGCCCAGAGCTGAGTTGTAAGTGGGGTTGATAGATTTCAAAGTCTAGGGTAAACAATTACCTTTTAGATTCTGGAAATTTTTTAGTTCTTCCTGAAAAATAACAACCTTTGGAGCATCCATGAAGTTTTAGAGTATCATTGGCCGCCCACCCAGGGCTTACACCACCGAGTGTTCAAAGGTGGTACTTTCAGAGGAAGGTTGGTGGTGACCATGGGGGTCTGTGAACGTTGACCTACACAGCCAGCTTCGTGAATTAAGATAATGCAATTGGTGTGTGATTCAAAAGTGACCTTCGAAACCTGTAGACCCTCTTAGATCAGCCAATTAATAATAAGAAGAACTATAGTCATATATCCAGGCACCTGAGGCATTTAGGAAAGAAGGTGGCAGGATGGAAGGGAATCAGAGGGAGACAGAAGGACAGAGCTGAGAGAGCTGGGGTGAGAGTGTACAGGAGGTGTGTGGCTGGAGGGCTGGCCGCTCACAGGGCCTGGTTTTCCAATCTGGCACTGGGCTTGATGAGTCTGTTTATTCAGCCACAGTATCAGACATTCCCTTTTCCTGCCCGAAGAAGTCCCCTTTGAAGAGCTGCTCTGCTGGGGAGTAGTTTCCCCTTGGACGGGCTACTCCTGTTTGCAGACCTAAAGGAAAAGAACTGGAAAGGCCACAAGAATGTTCTTTAGAGCGATATTCCAGCGCCACGTGAGGGGAGGATGAAATAGCAGTAAAAGATTTATTTCCTGGTTGAGGTATTTTTTTCCCCTCTCAAGTGACTTTAGCCCTGAACAAAGGTGTCACATGAATGCGGTGGGGGTCAGAGGTCTGTGGGTCCCTCCAGGTCTGTGCGGTCAGGTGGAGACTGGGGGTGGAGAGCAGCTCAGAGTGGGAACGTTTCAAGCTTCTGCGGGCCTGGAGAGAGCCAAAGACACCTGCGCGGGTCCCCGGGAACCCAGCGGGGCAACCCAGTCTGCCAGTATGTGTCTGTGAAGGCATCAATGGCAGGGGCATAGCAAAAGGAATCATTCGTAGGTTGAAATTGTAACTTTGGGGCTTTCCTGTTAATTTCTTGTATCACACGATGACACTTTTTACTTTTCAAAGAAGTTTTTCATCCAGCCCTCACGTTAACCTTGTGAAATAGCCAGAGTAGATGTCAGTCTCCTGAATTTTTCTCTTTGGAAAGGGATGTGGCCAAAGAAAGAGCGGGGTACCCAGCTCATTACGAGCAGGGGCAGAACGACAACCCAGGTCTCCTGACTTCTGGACCAACCAGGTCTCTTTTTTTTTCTGTGTTCTTGCGACCTGTAAAGTGACGATGGGAGTTTCAGAAAAAAGGAAGGTGACATTCTCCATCTCCTCCCAGGCACATAGAAAGTTACTGTGACTTTGAAGCCACTGCTTTGCTGTGTCCAAATTCTCTCTCCGGGACTGGCCTTAGGGAGGAGATTCAAAGTGAAACCTTCAGAGGGGAAGTCTCATATTCTAGTCACTGTGCTGCCCATGCCTCTGGTGGATTTGTTCAATCTTTCCCTGCGCCACAGCAAACAGGAGCTCTCCAGAATGAAAAGGGGTCTTTGTTCCACCTCTGCGATGAAGCCTTTGAGTAAGAGAGGTCACCTCTCGGTGAGGCCCGGCTTTCATGGAGGGGAGACGGGGCCCACAGTCTCCCCTTGACTCCTGGCTGAGACTCCAGGACTCACATTGGCTCTCAGGGCCTAGGAGGGAGATTCGTGCAGAAGGGAACACGAAGCACTAACCACGAGTCCTTGAGGCATCAGAGTGAACCAGAGTTTCCTTCCAGGGAACACAGGTGTGTGCTTATCAGGGCTTCAGGTAGGACAGGAAGAAGAGGTCTTGCTTATGGACTGCCTTTACTGCTTTGACACACTCAGCCTTATATTTTATCTGTTTCTGGATACTTGTCTTCTTTCTACACGTACAGCTGAAGCTGATCAACGTTGAGACATATCTCGTAATTGTTTGTATCCTCTAAGGCTTCCATGTGCTTAAAATATCTGATGAATGGATGAGAATCCATTCTCAGCCAGCCCCTTATCCCTGTGTTTCTCGGCCTGTACTTTGAATCCAAATCACCTGGGAAACAGGCACGTGCGTGCACTTTGAAGTTAGTCCCGAGATGAATCTCGTGTGCACCAAAGTTTGAGAAATGATTGCTTTATTTCTTTCCTCCTTGGCTTTCAGAGCTCTTGGTGACTTTAAACCAACACAGTCTCAGATTTTGCAGTGTTTTCCGATTTACAAGGCTTATTTCACGTGTTTGTCTAATTTATACTTAATGTTATGAGGCTAATTTTATACTGGTCCTATGAGGTGGGGTCATTTTATGCCCACTTTACAGATGGGAAGACAGAGGAATGATATTCTAAGGATAACATAGCCCACTGTGGCTGAGCCTGCACTCATCCTAAGTCTTCCCATTCCACATGCTGGGCTCTTTCCCCCGCATGCCCTGCAGCTTTGTACCTATGTTGTTCTCTGTGTGGGAGGTGTTGTTCCTGGTGACATTGCTGTCTACATAGCTGGGGACAGTCGCTATGATGTGTATGTGAAGCCAGGAGAAGCTAACCCAGTCTGTATTCTTAATGAAGCCTGTAGTAGGATAACTGGCTATGACTAACACTGAAGTGTCCTTTCATGCAAATATTAGAGAGCGGCATGTTCATTATCAAATGGGAAAAGCAGAACTGCGACCTGGTGAGAGGTGAGAGCCCTTTCAGAAAAGGACAGTGGGTTTGTTAGGTGACCTATGATTGAAACTGCTCTCTTGACTTCATTTTCCTGGAAATGGAGAGGGCCTGGGAAGTGAGCTGAGCCCCAGGACTCACCCTGTGACCTAGAGTCCCAAGGATGACCAGGCCCGCCCTGTTGAGGTTGGCTGTTTTAGTGTGGACATGTGGAATGCTGTGAAGGCGAGTAGTTCTCATCTCACTTTATTTAAAAGGTTCAGAATGCTCCAAAGTTCATCTGATGCTTAAGGGAGCACGCAGCCAAGCTCCCAATAGCAGTGGAGTGGTTGCTAGAGTATTTCTAAATGAACTTTCTCCGTGGCTGTTTACTCTCTGACTAGTTGCAATGTACACACAACCATCAAAAACTGAGACTTGTCAACTGACAGAAGAGGTGAGCCTGAAACTTCCACTAGTACCCAAATCTCTTCCACTAAACTGACAAAGGACCTCTTCTTTAATCAGGGACTAACAGTTGATTGACATGCCTGTACCCCGATTAGAAAGGTTTCATTTTACTTGTGCACGGTACATGGAATTAGTTAAGGGTTGCATGGGGAAAAGAAGTGATGGGCTATTGTCCCCATTAAATTATAATGACAGCCTTCCTAACCACTGTGTATTTATTATGGAAGAAAAGAAAATGTCTGGTAAAATTCTGTATAGGTTAATAACACCTTCATAATATACTTCTTCTTTTCTATGGACTTGAATAGCCCTCCTACTGACTTTTAATGGATTATTAGAGTTAATTACATCAATTGCAATATAATTGATTCTTAAATACTATGTAGAAACCTCATACAATTATGGAAAAACAAAAGTTATCTAGACATCTCAGATCAAAAAAGATTTGGAATTCCTGCACATTTAATTTCTGATAATCACTAGTCAGTTTGGACATTAAGATTGCATGCTGTCCTGTTTTCTCTGTGCTAGGTTTTGACAGAATTGATAGTTTTACAACATTTAACTCAATACGCATGGAAATATAAGATTAAAGCTGTGAATGCGTTTTTTTTTTCTAAAAAAAGATCACTTCATGGCTTAAAAGCTGAAATGTGTTACCTGACTAACACTGACAGAAACAAACTCAAGGGAAAATCAAAAGTGGATTTGATGTTGAGTTTAGAAATCTCTTCTCTGCAGGTGTAAAGATTCCTGTGGGTCTTGGGGCTTGTTACCTGAGGGCTTTAAAATGTGACAAGGGGATGAATAGCCTAGAAGGGCACAAAAATATTCCTCCCTCCCATTTTATTACCTAGACACAGGCTATGTGTTCTAATGTCGAAACCACTGGTCAAAAAGTGAAACATCATTAATATCTGTTATTGATGTCATCTAGATCAAAAGACACCCTTGTAATGGAGTTGTTTGACTGCAACCTTTTTATTTTTAACTGAGTTTGAGACACTAGTTTGTAGTATTGACACAGTTATAAATGTGAGTTTTCTAAAGGACACTACTGCTTCACAGATACAGATTTCTAGATCATTCAAAACTGGTCTACAAATAAGTGTGTAAAGGAGCGAGAGCTTGATGCAGTGGACAGGTCCCTGGAGTGGGAATCAGCAGACCTGATGTTTTCATTACTGCTGAGTTCTATGACTTGACCTGATGGGGCCTTGACCTTCTCTTCTGTAAACTGAGAGAGAGAGGGAGAGAGAGAGAGGCCCTCTGAGCTCTCCAACCATGAATCTCCTGCTTTTGAACTCTTGGTGCTCTTAATGTGGACATAACTCATCTGATTCTTAATGTAAGCTGCCTTATATCAATGTGTAAATTGCATATATCAATATGTCTTTTATGTGTAGGTATACATGTCTTATCTGGAGAACTAGATATGCATTTCCAAAGCCTGGGCTATGCCTCTCACCTCTCTGTGAGCTCATGACCCATACTACAGTTTCCTAGCACAGAATTGTTACTGTCTGCTTGAATGAGTGGCCAATCCAAAAGAAGAGTTTCCATCCCCTGAGAGTCTTGATAAAACAGGAATAATGACAAAACATCCCATTTATTATACTGGTTTAACTTTTAAAAGTATTATAAGATATTTGATTTTATGAACCTTTAATTGTGCTTTAAATCAAATGCATTTAGCATGTAAAATTTCACTCAGTTTTTTCTATAAATTGAAATGCAATCCCATTTCCAATGGGATTTTGATGGAACTGGAGTAGTCTGTTCTCAAGTTCACGGGGAAGGGCAACACACGACAATAGCCATGAAAAGCAAGCAAACAAAAACTAAAGTGAATGGGGACTTACCTGAGTAGTTAGCAAAACAAACTATTCATCTTAAGCAATACATAATTGTGGTGATGAAATTCATACACAAAGGTAGTGATAGAGAAATTCACTAACCAAAAAGATTAGAGTCCAGAAATAGATCTAAGAATATAGAGGAATTTAACAGATACTATGGAGGCATTTCAAATCAGTGGCTAAAAAATAGACTGTTCAGTAAATGGTGTTGGGACAACTGGCTCTCCATCTGGACTCATACCATACACAAAAGTAAATTCCAGATGGAATAAAGCTCTAAAAATAGAGATCAAATGTATACAAGTTTTGGAAGGAACTGTGAATGAACCTTAAAAAAAAATCATCTTGGGTGAGAAGGTCTTTGTAAAAATGACGGAAAATTCAGAGACCATTAAGAAAAACCTGACAAAGTTGACTTTATTTTTAAAAAAATCACAAAGTTAAAAGAGAAATGACAGATTGGGACAAGACATTTAAATCATACATCACAGGAAAGGGGGTTACTATCCATTATTCAAAGGGTGCCCATAAGTTAATGAGAAACATAAATTACTCACAAAAATGAGCAAATGATATAAAATAAGCAATTCAGAGGAGATATTGCAGTGGTCAGCAAACATTGAAAACTAGGCTTGAAGTATTTTCTAACAGTGTAGGAGTGAATGGGTTCTTTTTCCATTAGAAGTGAGGTTTTGGTGGCTTTGTGACTGGCAGTGTGGAAACGTCGTACTTCCCTTTGATGCAGGGACCACACGAAGAGTCTCCTTTTCCTAGACATCTACCAAAGGGAAGGTTAAGCTCCTTTCCTCCCTTCCGTAGCTTTGCTATCTGCTTCCTTTCCCTTCCAAGAGTCATAGAGGGATTTTTGAAAATCTCTGTGAATATGGACCAGTGATAGACACTAGGACATAGATCCAAGATAGTGGCGGAGTAAGTGGAAACTACACCAACCGCCTCCCAGGACCAATCTGGAATTACAACTAAATTGTAGAGAAAGCATCCTCAAGACCCAACTGAACAGTAGCTGGAGAGAAGACTTATAACCACAGACAGACAGAAGAAACCACTTAACCACAACAGGACTGGTAGGGAGTGCAGAGGAGATGTGAGAGGGCTGGCTGGGCTCCCACAGGCAGCAGATGAAGTGCCAGAGGGATATTTCAGCAGCCAGGGGGGTTGCTCCAAGAAATGAGGTATATAACCCCAAGCTAGGCTCCCCATCCCGCAGCACTAGAGCTGGAAAGGAACCCGAATAATATCCAGCTGTGAAAAGCAGCAGGGTTTCTGTTTTCCAGGGTAAGCAGGCTGGAGATTCAGAGCCTCTTAAATGGACAACACACAAAATTTCATTTGTAGCCACTTACCCTGGGCTCTAGCAGAGGGAGGGCAAAGTGGATTAGAGATGCTTGAGGAGAATCTGGGGTTGTTGGCTCCAGGGAGAGAACTGAAGGAATAGCTGTCTGGTTTCCTGTGTTGAGTCATTCCCCATACTGTGGAAGCCGCCTTTCTTGGGCAGAGCACTCCTCTCCAAGTGGTATCAGCCTGCGGGAAGCAAAAGCCCCACCCACTGAAATTAATCTACCCCACCCTGTGGAGCTTAAGCTGGACTGCTGATTATAGCTTGATTAGTTTAACAGCTAATCAGTTTAATGACTGATTGGTTTAACAACTAAGGTGGAAAATACAAAGCAGCAGCCAAAATGGGAAGACAAAGAAACAGATCCCAAATGAAAGAACAAGAGAATTCTCCAGAAGAACTACGTGAAATGGAGGCAAGTAATTTATCAGAGAGTGAGTGTAGAGTAATGATTATAAGGATACTCAATAGTATGAAGAAAGGCATAGAAACCATAAAAATGGTTAAGTCAAAAATAAAGAATGCAATATCTGAAGTAAATAATACACAGGAAGGAATAAACCGTAGGTTAGATGAAGCAAAGGATCACATCAGTGATTTGGAAGACAAGGTAGAAAGTACATACCCAGGCAGAGCAGCAAAAAGCATTTTAAAAAAATGAGGAGAGTGTAACAAACATTCCGGACAACATGAAACGGAACAATATCCACATCATGGGAATACCAGAAGAAGACAGCAAGCAAGAGATGAAGAAATAATGAAAAAAACTTCTCTGATCTGGAAGGAAAAAGACACACAAGTCCAGGAAACTCACACATAAACAAGTTGGACCCAAAGAGGCCTACACTGGGACACATCATAATTAAAATGACAGGCTTAAAGACAAGGAGAGAATCCTTCAATCCACAAGAGAAACGCAGTAGTTGCCTACAAAGCAGCACCAATTAGACTGTCATTACTTTTCAGAAACATTTCAGGCCAGAAGGGAGTGGCATGAAATATTTAAGGTTATTAAAAGCAAGGACCTACAACCAAGGCTAATTTACCCAGCAAAGCTATCATTTAAAATTGAAAGAGAAATAAGGAGCTTCCCAAACAAGAAAAACACTAAAGGAGTTTGTTAACACCAAACCAGCACTGCAACAAATGTTAAAAGGCTTGCTTTAAGAAGAAGAAGAAGAAAAAGAGAAAGGAAAAAAAAAAAACTCCCAGGAAAACAGTCTAACAATAAAATGGCAATAATATGTATCTATCAATAATCAGCTTAAATGTAAATGGCTTACATACTCCAACCAAAAGACATAGAGTAGCTGAATGGATAAGAAAACAAAACCCATGTATATGCTGCCTCCAAGAGACCCATCTCAGATTGAAAAATACACACAGACTAAAAGGAAAGGGTTGGAAAAAGATATTTCGTGCAAATGGAAAAGAAAAAAAAAAGAAAAGCCGGGGTAGCAATACTTATATCTAACAAAATAGACTTTAAAACCAAAGCTATAGTAAGAGGCAAAGAAGACACTACACAATAATAAAGGGAAGAATCCAAAAAGAGGATATAACCCTAGTAAACATTTATGCACTCAACATAGGAGCACCTAAGTATGTAAAGCAAATCTTGATGGACATAAAGGGAGAGAAGGACAGAAATACAACCATAGTCAGGGATTCTAACACACCACTGACTTCAACGGATAGATCTTCCAGGCAGGAAATCAACAAGGAGACGGCGACCTTACACGACACACTATCAGGGGTGTCCGGCCTGAGGCTTGTAGGCCATATGTAGCCTAGGATGGTGGTGAACACAGCCCAACACAAAATCATACATTTGCTTAAAACATTGCGAGATTTTTTTTGTGACTATATGTTGCAATGTGTTTAATGTGTGGCCTCAGACAACTCTTCTTCTTCCAGGGTGGCCCAGAGATGCCAAAGGGTTGGACGCCCCTGCAGCAAATAAATTTAGTTGACATCTTCAGAACATTTCACCCCAAAGCAGCAGAATATACATACTTTTCAAGTGCATCTGAAACATTGTCTAGGATAGACCACATGTTAGGACACAAAACAAGTCACAATAAACTTAAGAAGGTTGAAATCATATCAAACATCTCTGACCACAATGCCATGAAACTACAAATCAATCACAAGAAGAACACTGAAAAACATTCAAAGACATGGAAGCTAAATAACAGGTTATTAAACAATGAATAGGTCAACAATGAGAACAAGGAAGAAATCAAAAGATACTTTGAAACAAATGAAAATGAGGACACAACAATCTAGAATCTGTGGGACACTGGGAAAGCAATTCTAAGAGAGAAATTCATAGTACTACAGGTCTATCTCAAAAAACAAGAAGAAGCTCAAATAAACAACCTAACTTCACACTTAAAGGAGCTTGAAAAGAACAGTGAACAAAACCAAAAGTAAGTAGAAGGAAGGAAGTAATAAAGATCAGAGCAGTAATAAATGAAATGGAGTCTAAAAAAATATACAAAAGATCAATGAATCCAAGAGCTTGTTCTGTGAAAAGATAAACAAGATTGACAAACCTTTAACCAGACTCATCAAGAAAAAAAGAGAAAGGGCCCAAATAAAATCAGAAATGAAAAAGGAGAAATAACAACTGACATCAAAGAAATACAAAGGATCATAAGAAAACATTATGAACAACTATGTGCCAAAAAGTTGGACAAGTTGGACGGAGTGAATAAATTCCTAGAAACATACAATCTTCTAAAACTAAAGAAAAAAAAACAAATGGGACTACATCAAATTAAAAAGTTCTCGCACAGCAAAGGAAAAACATCAACAAAATAAAAGGACAACCCATAAAATGGGATAACATATTCACTGATACATCTGATAAGGGGTTAATATCCAAAATATACCAAGTGCTTACAAAATTCAACACCAAAAAAAAAAAACAAAACAAACAACCCAATCAAAAGATGGGCAAAGGACCTGGATAGAGACTTCTCCAAAGAGGACATACAGATGGCCAACAGACATATGAAAAGATGCTCAATGTCAGTGTCAGGACTATCATCAATAAATCAATGAACAACAAGTGCTGGTGAGGATGTGGAGAAAGGCGAACCCTTTTGCACTGTTGGTGGGAATGCAGACTTGTGCAGCCACGGTGGAAAGCAGTACAGATATAACTCAAAAAATTAAAAATGGGTCTACCTTTAAACCCAGAGATCTCAACTCTGGAAATATATCCAAAGGAACCCAAAACACTAATTTGAAAAAGCATAAGCACCCCTGTGTTCATTGCACTGTTATTTATAGTTGCCAAGATACAGAAGCAGCCCATGTATCCATCAGTAGATGAGTGGATAAAACAGTTATGGGACATTTACATAATGGAATACTGATAATGGAGTAATAATTTATTAATTACTAATTAGTAGTAATTTACTAGTGGAGTAGTAATTTTACAGACTCTCAGCTGTAAATAAAGAAAATTTTACCCTTTGCAGTAACATGGATGGACCTGGAGAGCATTATGCTAAGTGAAACAAACCAGTCAGAGAAAGAAAATACCACATGATTTCACTCCAATGTGGAATCTAATAAACACACTGAACTAACAAGGAAAACAGAGACAGACTCATAGATGGAGAGCAGGTGACAACCAGTGAGGTAGGGGGAGCTTAGCGGGCGGAGGGATTGAGAGAAAAGGAGAAAGGACTCATGGTTATGGACAACAGTGTGGTGATTGCTGGGGGTAAGAGGGCACAAGGGGACTAAGTGGTAATAGGAAAAATACAATAAAGATTAAATTTTTGAAAAACCATGCTCAACCTCATTTGTGGTCAAAGAAATGTGAAATGAAAGAATGTGGTTTGCCATTTTCTACGTACCAGATTGACAAAAAATTAAGGGAGTCGACTGGCTCTATCACTGACAATGAATGAATACACTGTATAGACTGTCAGGAGCAGATGTCAGTGTTACCCTGTTAGGTGAAAGAAGCAGGTTGTAGAACATTGCCCACTCTGTCATCATATAATGCTTTTTAGGGAGCATGTGCATATAAGAGGTACTTTGATAATTATGTGTGCATTACAAATACATGACATCTTGTATAGTTTTCTTCTCTCAGGATGGCTTCTGGGGATGGCACTAGGATTAGTGTAAATATACAGTTCTTTTTTTAAATTACTTTTCAGCGGGAAAATATTCCTTTCGTTATTCTTTATCTAACCCTCATCAAGCTGAATAACTGATCTTCAGGAGACAGGTACAAGTCATCAGCTCAAGGGGTGTCTGTGAATGGAGTGCAGTATTTTATGGAATCTCAGTCAACCCTGATTAAATTCTTTAAATTCGGATTGATTCTTTAAATCAATCTTGCTGAATTGGGTCAAGTATGCAGGGTTTTGGCCCTAACCCATGTCTGTGGTTGGATCTTGTTAAGATCCATTTAATCCTCAGCTTCCTGAGTTCTGTGCACAGGCTGAAGTGGATCTGCTGCTCTGTCAGCTGTAATGATTCCCTGTGACATCCAAGGGCGTTTTTACCTGTTCCACGAGCACCCTGAGTATTAACTAAGTCACAGCATCCTGAACCCAGGTTATCCGCCAAGTCGAACAAGTCACTGTAAATACAGTCTTGTGGTTAGTTTGAACTTGCTTTCAAGTTATTTGTTAGCAAAGAGTTAATAAGTGCAGACCTTTGGTCATATGGGTCTTTAAGGAAAGCTTTTTTCCCCATTCCAATGACTTCCTGTTCATGAGAAAATGAGAGGAAATGAACCTCTAACAGGAGGATGGACCCACCCTTTTCCAGTCGTGTGGCTAATTTGTCAGGTGTAATATTGGCACCTGGTGGCTTGTGTTGGCTTCTTGCCCACCCTTGCTGGGGAAGTATCCAAATACTTGCAATAGGCGGTAGAGGACTTCAAAGGCATTTGTAAAGAATGGATATTGTCATTAAAGAACTTAATGGTGAATACTCCCAATCATTTAGTGATGTCAAGATAAAAGGAAAATTTTTAAAACACATTATCTAGAGTTTTTCTAATGTATCATATGGCCTGTTAAAACAAAGCAATGTAGTTGATTTAATAATAATACACTTTCAAGGGTATATATCTATTAATTGAATGTCATTTTGTTCTGTTTTTGAGAAATGAGCAAATATATCAATTATCTATAGGAAGAGTATGAATTGTTTCTTTAAGGATATAATTCTCATTGCTCAAATTCATCTTTCAGTAAGTATTCTCTTTGTGCCTGCTAACAGAATAATCTCCTTTGAATCAAAAGGGAAAACTACAAAAATACCCACTGGTATCACATGGATCTGATAAATGAAAAAGAATGATACAGGTTTTTGGAATTTATTAGGTATTTTGGATGGGCACAGCTGGTTCGGTTCCATACCTTTCAATTTTCAGCTAGAAATAATTACTACCTTTTGAACATGGCTTAGAGAATTGTCCAGTAATTGGAGGTAAATTTGTCCACAAATGGGATTTCAGCAAACTATAAGCAGGAGTCATTAAACCATAATACATTCTACACAGCAATGGAACTTCCTTTAGTTTCTATAACCCTTGTGAGCTCTGTTGGTTTTTGTGCACCCACAGCTCTCCTGGCAGAGGTGGCACTCGTGGGCATGGAAAATAGAGTGATCAGTCCCCCTGATGGTGTCATCGCTTTTAAACCTCAATCAATTCATTGTCATCAAATCCTCAACAAGTATTTATTGCTTATAGTGGCCTAACACACTATCAAAAAAAGTTTCATAAATTATTAATTGGATAGGTATTTGTTGAGTGTCTACTCCATTGAAGGCTATGCAGTTGGATTTTCTCTGGCAGGGACTGAAGCACAGAGGTCTCTCAACCCTGAGAGTTGGTGGGAAATATTTCAACTTTCCAGGGATCGTACACTCTCGCAATCCGCTTGCCTGATCCACTTGAAACACATAAGTAATATATTGTATAATAAAACTGTAAACAGGGTGGGAATTCAGAAAAGAGATGATTGGTGTACCTTCAAGGAAGAGTAGAGCTCACTGAATACTAAGAATAAAGAGTATCTGGACACCAAAACAAGAAAACTGCAGACACCCTGAGTGAGTGGGAACTAAGAATGGGTGCAGAGGGAGGCAGGCCCACCGAGAGGCCCGGAGGACTCCACATTGGTGCGGTTCTGTGTGCTGGGAAGTAAGGTAGATGGCTCTGGTGGCAATTGTATGAAAGATCTGTAAGTTCTGAAATGCAATATGGGCTTCTGACTGTGTGGGATGGGGAACAGGGTAATGCGATTTAAATAGTAATTTAGGAAGATTTTTCTTGCTTTGATTTATAGGGTAGCCACAGCAGGGAGAAGCTGTCAGGAGGGAAATTTATTAGGGGGCTTTTGCAGGAGACAGGGTTAAAAGAGAACCCCAGATGGTGATGGTGGAAATGGATAGAGAGAAATGAATTCAAGGGACATTTTTGAAGGAAGGAAAGATGGGACTAGGTGGCATTGGATATAGGAGTTAGGAGAGGAAAATAAGTCAAAGACAGCTCCAAAATTTCTGTACTAGAAGGCTGGATGATTGATAACAGCAGTGATCTCTTGATGAAGGAAAGCAGTGAGTTCTATCTGTAAACAGATCATACCTGGGATGGTATACCCTGGGAAGTCTTATGGAACTATCTTAATAGGCAGTTAGAAACATGAGACTACAGAGTAGCCAAGGGGCCAGGAAAAGACACAAGGAAATGATGGCTAACAGCCACATACCACCTACAAATCCAAATTCCACAGCCCGATTTTTCAAGACTGCTGCCTCCTAGCTGCATCGTACTTACTCAAATTCATGTTCAGTGACCCTGCATCCTGGTCCAGTCATTGAGCAAGCTGTGCTGCTCCCTGCCCCTTGTGTCTGAATTCATTCTACTCTCCTCATCTAGAACCCACTCTAACTATTAACGTCTCCCTGGGTATTAGGGCTGGCTCAGGTCCTTTCCACGTGAAGATGTCTTTCAAAACATCCAGTGCACATTTCCCTCTTTTTTGACCTCCTGTAGCATTTACAGTTCCACTGTTTGTAAAGCACTCAATCCATACACAAGTCTGTGTTGTTTAATCAGGTCAAACATAAATGCCTATCTTGTTTTGTCAGCAACACTATAAATGCCTTGAGAATGAAGATCAATATTCCTCTTGCATCCAATAGGAATTATATTTGACCGCTAAGAATAGAGGCTTCCAAACAGTGGCACAGGTAGTCCAGTGTCTAATATGGCCATAGCAGTCTTGATGACCAAGGTCATTTTTTTCATCTTTAGAAGACAACCCAGGAACAAACAGCACACGCAGCAAATCTCCGTGTATGAGAATGAACATTCCCTTTGGCTTATATCTGAATGCTGTACATCTGTTTTGGATTGTATATTGTGTTTGTGTATTTATGTTTTGATTCATAGTAACTTCTCATGTTGTTTACAAACTATAAATAAAAAGAAATAGCTGGGAAAAACAGGAGTTTGAATATGAGAATTATGGAGGCAGGTAATCCAAAGGTGATTTGGCCAAACCCAATAAGAGCTGAGACTCAGCCTCCCTCTACCTTTTCACTTAGCCATCTTCAGCATGGATTTGTCACTTCAGAATCCCTAGCAGGTCAATGTCTTTTAAGTACAGTGTCAGTGCGTGGAGAGAAGAGAAAAGGCCAGGGGCTTGCCAACCTAATCAGCCCTGCTTCTCCTGTGCTTCCCTGGAAGCTCCACCCCACCAATTCTGCTTACTTTTCATTGGTCAGCAGTGACATATATAGCCAGGCCTATTTGCAAGTAATATTGCAAATATTGTTCTCTTAGTTGGACATACCTCCATCCTCAACAAAGTCTGGTTGTCTTAGTAAGAAGAAGGGCTATTGAAAACTGATACACAACTAATGGTCTGTGCTTTGAGCCCCCCTTTCTATATATGGAGGTTGCTCTGTATATTCTTGTTCAGGTATGTATGTACACATACATATAAAATGTATATAAAATATGTATGATGAGAGACAGAGGTTACATATTGGGCTGGCCAAAATGTCTGTTTAGTTTTTTTCATAAAATAAAAGACACATTTTTCATTTTTTACCAATAACTTTATTGGGTATTTTGAGTATGTTGGCTATTGTTCTCAGTTAATGTCTCAACTTGATCGCCATCAGCTTCAACTGGTCCACCGTGGAGCATCCTCCAGCGGGAGCTTTCCAGCACGAAACTTCAGAAAACACTGCTGACACGCTCAGTCCATCACAGCATCTTCTCCACACACTGCACAAATCTCATTCTGCATGTTAGTTGTTTTGCCTGTACAGAAATATAAAGCATAATGTGCTGAAAATGTTGTTTAATTTCTTCCATCTTCAATGTTAAAATAGCTACACAAAAGTTCACCAGTTTTGGTAAGTTTTTTTAATGCATGCTAATAGGACACCTGTCACAATACAACCCAACAAAATTGTTTTGAATGAAGTTAAAGACAATTAAGCATTACTAAAGCCACCTTACAGGAACTACCAAATGAACTTTTTGGCCAACCCAATGTATTTCTACATGTTTAGATCTATTTGAATACTAATATATAAAATGTACATGAGTATATTATATATGTAGAGAAAGAGATTTGCTCTATCAATCTTTGAGCGCACACACACACACACAAGCAAGACAGTGCTAAAACTGAGCAAAAGCAAATATATATTAGAATAAACATCTGATATATAACGTTATACTAACTACCATGTCTATTCTAGTTAGAATAGACAAAAAAGAAATAAAAGTATCTCCACTTATATAAATAACTATTGGCATTATATAAATAACTATTGGTATTATATAAAATTAAACCAAGATTTTTCTATTGTTATAGTAGCTTTGATTTGTTTTCTAGTGCTGACCTGAATCTCTGAAAACATTCACACCCTCACATTTTTTAGAAAAGAAGGTACTGACTTAGTGATTAGAGGTTTAGTTTATGCATTCTTTTTTTTTAAGATTTTATTTATTTATTTTTAGAGAGGGAAGGTCGGGAGAGAGAGAGAGAAACATCAATGTGTGGTTACTGGGAGACATGGCCTGCAACCTAGGCATGTGCCCTGACTGGGAATCGAACCTGCAATGCCTGGTTCGCAGCCTGCGCTCAATCCACTGAGCTACACCAGCCAGGGCTATGCACTCTTTTTTTAATCCTCACCCAAGGACATATCTTTATAGTTCTTAGAGAGAGAGAAACATCAATGTGAGAGAGAAGCGCCAATTGGTTGCCTCCTGTACACACCTGGATGGGGGAATCATATGTGCCCTGACCAGGAATCAAACCTGCAACCCAGGTATGTGCGCAGATTGGGGATCAAACCCACAACACTTAATCTGTGGGATGACACTCCAACGAACTGAGCCACAGTGACCAGGGAATTATGCGTTCTGAAGTTTCCCCTTTTGTTCTCTTCTACTACCATTGTATAACCAATGATCCTTAACAATTGTGTTTGTGACATATTTTTGAATCTTGTAATTATTATCAGCACAGAAAAGAAGAAAGTACAATGGAAAAGAAATTGGTGATCACTCCACACAGTCATGGCCATTCTGTCGCAGTCTTACAAAACCCGTAGAAGCATCCCCCAAAACTGTCTCCTCCACTTGTCACTGTTCACACCATGTCAGTGTTCACCACCCTGACCTGATCGCTCTTGTGTCCCAGGCAATGGCTCGATCAGTTTATGAGCAAAGCTGTGGTTCAGACTCAGGTCACTAAACTCTGGGTTCTTGCTACCACTTTACTCATTAACAGCAGCAACAGCGGCAATTTACGTTTGTGCAGAATCGTACCGAGTGCCTCACCCACCACGCGCTGCAGACACGGCCAATACTGTGGAGCCTTTTTCTACAAGGACACACTACCCCTAAATCATGGCAGGTGCTGGAAGAGTAGCAATTGGGACACTGTCTCATACTCATTGGTCATTGGAGGAGCTTCCCCTCCCAGGACACACATACTCAACGTGGAGCTCTTAGGCCTGCGGACCAGAATGCCCAGTTGGAAACCCTTGGATTAATCTATTGGGATAGGGTGACATTAGCTTGCACACCCATTTCCCAGACACTCTTCCTATAACTTAGTGGCAGTATGTCTCGGTAGTAAAACAAACAAATCAATAAGAAAAATAAAAATGTACTGTACCTGCTTGCCTTCAATATGGCACACTTGACGTTTTAATTTTCTAAGGCAACATTATCACTTAGGGTTTAGGCACATCTTCATCTGCCGACAGATGGAGTATGTGGCAGGCTTTGTCACACCAGGACCAAATGCGATATAATTACCTAAGCATCACAAAGGAGATAGGTTGCATACCTATTAAAGGGATGGCAGTGCTTAAGATAACGCGTGGTGACTTAGATCCACGGCTGTGAAACAGTTAAAAACAATCAACATTAATTGGAATGCCCTTGTTTGTTTTCTTTTGAAACCTTGAAGTTATCCAAATGGAGTGTGAATTAAAAAAAAAAAGAAAGAAAGAAATGTTTTCTTGGGAGAAGACAATATTTTGAAATGTTTTTAATTTATGAGAGCTCGTTTCCCTCAGTCTCCCAATTGCTGCATGAGGTTGAACAAATGTTAGCTGCAACTAATTAATTAAGTTTGCAGAAAGTAGCAGCAGGGGATTGGAAACTTGAAGTGGAAGTGAGGGCTTTGACTGTAAACATGTTGCCTGCCTGAGAGACTAGATCTGGACGGAGTGTCGCTGAGTTATCCAAGGAAATACGGCATCTCTGGGAAAGTCAGACTTGGCAGGGAGGAAAAAATAACAATGTCTCTTGCTGGCAAATCCATTCACTTGTTTCCTGGGTTCATCTCGTGCGTTTTGCTTGGTTCCGGCCACACGCTATTTACCGAGTATCCTCTGCGTGTGTGGAGGTGACACCACAGACTGGCCCTCAGAGGAAAAGGAACTTGACTCGTTCCGTGTCAGGCTCTCTCTCTATATTACCACATTTCTTTCTGTACAGCAGATATAACTTTCTCATTAAATAGATAGGGAAACGAAGGTTCAGAGAATTTAGGAACTCAAGATCAGTTTGTAGGTGGTGAAACTGGACTTTGAACCCGGACTGACACTGGATCTTTTTCAGGTACACCAGGGTGCTTATTTTGTGTGTGTGGTACAGAGTGGGGCAGGTCTGCAGGGAGCCCAGCAGCCTCTTGCCTGGTTCCCCTTATGGCTGAGGGAAGTATAACTCAGGGGAAAGACACAGGGCTGTGGAAGGTAGAAAGGTGATTCTCAGACCCAAAGGTGGTCTGCAGATCACACTGAGAAATAGTGGGTTAGAGACGTGCCTGAGTTACATTTCCTGAACGTGGGTCCTTGGAGCCCTCAGACTACATTGGGCTGGCTAGTCGCATTTCTTCTCTCAGAACTTTGAACCCAGACATCATATCAAAGAAAGGTGAGGGGATTAAAGCAGAAAGGTCATGATACAGAGAGAGGGACCAGGACCGCCATAATGGACTCTGGGAGATCTGAAGTGGCAAGGGAGTAGAACACTCATGATTCATCAGAGGAAGCTCTTTGGTAGAGAGGAGGTAAGAACAGAGTCATGGAGAGAAGTGAGGATAAAGCAAGCTGAGATGAATTCGCCTCCAGCTCTCCGAGCTGTTTCCGCTCCTGGGGTCTCCGTGTCCCAACTATGACGCCAGGCACGCTGGTCTTGCTTTGCAGTGCAGGCCCTCCGCTCCGGCTTTGTTGTTTTGTTCCCTCCGCTGCTAACACTCGGGACCATTTCTGTGTAGACTGAGACGCGTAAAAGAAATTTGTTGGAAATGCACTTGACCAATTCAGAAGTCTAAAAAATTCAGGACTATTTGAGGAGAATTGCACACAATTTTCTTAGAAACTAAGCAAGACTTAAGTACATATAGCATCAGTCTTTTATTGAGTTTTTGGTGGATACTCCTGGCAAAAAAATAATCAATGCAAAGTAGAAATTACAGTATCTAAAACTGCACTTGGTGAATATATTAGAACCTAAAACTTGACTAAAGAATGGAATCTTCTCAACTGAATTTAGATCTGTACAATTTGAATGGGTAAAATTAGACTTGGTAGAAACTACAGTCACAGATGAAAACTCACAATGGTAGATGCTGTGAATGATATAATTCATATGGTCAAAAATACTGATCAACAAATCAATTTTTTTATAAAATTGCATGGAAAAATTGAACTAGATAAAAACCATGTCAGTTAAATATGAAATGGAATAATATTGGGAAAAAATTTTTCTATTCTATGCTGAAAATTATTTGTCGAATTAATTTGGACTAGCAGGAACTTCTGCTTTTCAGTAGTATATTGTGGGAGGCTGTTGACTTCTATAATAACTAGAAGAAATGAGATGAATTACAAAAATATATATTTTCAAAGACATTGGAGAACTAGGAAGCAAGAACTATTACATAAACTAAAATTCCAGAGGAGAGCTCTCTTCCTAGGTTAGCTGAGATTACTGGCCATTTTCTTGCCTGGAGACACTTACAAATATGGTCATAGGCTCAGGGTCGTCAGGCTTGGCCTGGACAGAGGGACTCAACCAGGGAAAGACGAGTGGGTAGAGGAAGCCACCAAGCTGGGATCTGGGAGAGCTTCAGATGTCTTCACCAAGTGTTCCCCAGGGACATCTGCTGAGTGCTGTGGTGGCCCCAGAGGCTAGGAGGCTGGAATGGGACAGCAGAGTGAAGTGTCTTATTGCTTAAAGTGCTTGGAGGACCCTCCCTTCAGGTCTACAGAAAACACTCCACTCTTTTTGAGATACTTGGAAACAGAGGTGGGCTGTTTCTAACTGAAGTTGCCATCTAGCTCCAAGTCGGCTGAATTCCTCAGTGGATCGAGGTGAGCCGTCTCGCTCCCTATCTGCCTTTGAGAAGAAAGTGCAAAGCCTCTGAGGGAAATATCAAAGACTTCAGTCCCTAAGGCCCTTCACACATGGTGGTGTTCGCTATACCGTAAGATATTGTGAAGCATGTGAAGAAGCAGAAAAACATGACTAACAACCAAGAGAAAAAAAGCGAGCAATAGAAGCAAACCCATTGATGAGCCAGATGTTGGAATTAGCTCGAAGGCTTTAAAATGACTATTATAACGTATTAAATAAAGTGGAGGAACAGATGTACGAAAGGGATGAAAAGATGGACAGGATCGACTAAAAATTTGAATCCACATAAAGGAATCCATCAGATATTCTGTAATCTAAAACTATTATACTGATAATAAGAATTCATTGTCATCAAGCATACTTGATGTAGCAGAAGGCGATTAGTGTAGTCAAAGATAAGTACAAAGGAAACAGCTAAACAGGATTCCAGGAAGAAAAAGAAAATAAGAATAATTGAACGGAATAAAAGAGAGAGATGGAACTCAGTTCATCACATGTACTTGGAGTCTCGGAAGGATGGGAGACAATGAGAAGCAGCAGTATTTGAAAAATGATTGTCAAGTACCTTCCAAGAAACCGCTGAAAGACATCAACCCACAGATTGAAGAGGCTCAGCAAACTCCAAGCATGAAGTGTGTGTGTGGTTGGGGATAAGGGGCTATAAGGGGATGAAGTGGTAATGGAAAAAAATACAATAAAAATTTTGAAAAAAAAGATAAACATAAAGGAAATGACATTTAGGTATATTATAGTGAAACCATTAAAAACCAATCAAGTTTGCTCTGGAATATTTCTTAATAAAAATGTTGGTATTACTCTGATTAAAATGTTTAGTTACAAATACCAAGTCAACATTTTAAAATAAATACATAGTATACATTGCAAAATTTCCCATTAATATTATAGAAAAAAATTTAAAATCACTGAAATTTCACAGATTACTGAGATCCAACAGTTAAACATACTTTGTAAAAGCCAAGTACCAAAAGGATGTTAGAAATATTTTTTGAAGAAAAATATATCGTCCAATGGCAAAGAAATGTGAATCCCGACAATGAATGTCACAGACACAGCACTTCAGGAGTACTCAGTCATCACCCAGAAATCATGGTCTGAGTTATGAAACAGACACAGTTTGAGAAGAAACCGTTTCAGTTTGTTTCTGAATTAGCCTGGCTTGTTTTTGACTCTCTTTCCTAAGAAAAGAGCTAGGTTTTTACTGCTGTTGGGACAAAACATGAACTGGGGCACATGAACTGGGCGACAGAGAGGGGTTGCCCTTCTCTGCTGGTTCCTGAGGTCGAATACGATGAGGAAAACCAAACCAAAACAAAAGGAACCTCTTTTCTGGCAGGCACTGGTGGGGGAGTTTGCTCCCTGCATCAGAAGGTCCTAACTGAGATCCTCCTCCGGTGTTTCTACTTCACCAAGCCTTCCCTTACCCAATCACAATCTAGCATTCTGGCTGAAAGTGAAGCTTTTTTTGCTTAGCTGATACCTCTAATCCTGAAAGCCCTGGATTTTTAAAGCTGCATTTCTGTGTCCACTGCTGCTTCACAAAGTGAGTGAGCAGCCTGGGGGTTCCGATGGGAGAACCGTTTTGGGTCCTGACCCTGCAAAGCACTGTTCAACACCCCATCACTTTTGCCTTTGGGGTCTACTTACTATGGTAGCAGCACTTCCGTTTCCGCATTTGCTCAGGTGAATCTTTTAAAATAGATGCTACACAAATATTACAAAGTAAGTTGTCCCTAACTTAGGGACAGATGAATAGTGGAAGCATACTCACTCAAACACCTGGAAGTGGATGGGTTTCAGCCTATAAATTTCATGCAGATGAAGGGATGGATGTACCTTGTGAAATTTGAATGTTCGTCCCTGCTACATTTTTCCAGATCTGCCTTGCTGCAGGTTTTAAGCTTGTTCTGCTTTGTTCTCCTGTCTGGTCCTTAAGTGAATACTCGTGGGAGCTGACTACAGCAAGACCCGCGGGACAGAGCAAAGGCAGGGTGGAACTGTGGCTGGCTGCCTAGATCAAGCATCAGGTATGCAGGTGCATACGCCCCCGCACAGCCTCCCTTATGATCCCAGCTCTCCCTGGGACTCTAGAACACTGGAGGGCTGTGGCCCTTTTACTGGGGGCTTAGATTTCCTCCCTAGTTCCTGCCATTCTCCCTGCCAGGAGACAGATCCTGATCTTTCATAACTGGCTTATCTGGGCTTGGGTGCTGCCTACTATAAGTATCATTTATTCAGTATGTGTTTTAAGAAACTTCTTTTTGTCAGCCATTTACTGAATGTTTGCCACCATGGTAGGTGCTGAAAACTAACTATTAATCATCTAAACTATTAATATAAGCCAACCTTAGAAGTAGGCCCAGAATGGGGGAAATGTGCTGGAGTCTGGGGCCTTCTAGAACTCACTACTTGTTTTAGCCATAAAAGGGACTTTTTTTCTTCCTCACTTGTCTATGAAAATATTGATCTTTTTCTTTCAGTGAACATATTTTGGGAAAAATAGGAATTAGGCCTATCAAGATCCCCATGTGTATCAGTAGCTTTGGCCCTGAGGACAAACGTAGCCTCACAGCCACAGAGGCAGGTCCCTTGGGAGCTATGAGAATGACCATGTAATTTGCTGAGAATCTGCTAATCTGAGAAAAAGAGCCAATTCAGGGGGAGCCCATAAAGCCTCAGCAGCTACTCACTAGTAGAGTGACATTTTCAACAACCACTTTGAGAGAAATTCTCAAGCCCAACCCACCATTGAGCATTAGGGATTCCTTTGTTTTTACAAATCACTGAAATGTTTCTGGGGAGGTAAAGAGACAACAATCTCACTTTTGGAGGCTGCCTCATCTTCAAGGTCGGTTGTACTAACAGGTTCCACCCACAAGGGCGTGTCCATAACACCTGGAGAGTGAAGGTTGTTTTTAAGTCCTGGGAGAGCTTAACTGGAATTCCGACCCGCGCAGTGCCACACTCCGTTTCTTACCCCTCGTTGTCAACGCTCGCCTCAGCTGGGGCTGGACATCATGAAAAGATTCAGTGGAAACCTAATGCTTCTTTCAGAAAGTCCTTCTACCAGCTTCCTCCTCATAGCTTCCCTCTTCTTATTTCCACAATTACGTGCACTAAATATTTCATCTTACTTGATAAAAACATTAAAATGTATCTGTTCACTCACTAGTGACTTCCCTGTGGGTGCTTTTTCAGTTTAGGGAGGCTGGGGGGTGGTGGGCCTTCCTAGGTCCTTAGTGCCAAGCAAGCTCAGTGTTCCAAATAAGGTTTGAGTTTGTCATGGTCTCTCTTGCAAAACCCGTTTTTAAAGCTCTCTATCCTACAACATACCCTTCTTTTTACAAAATGGTAGTTTCATGTCCCGTGAATATCTTGCCCTTTCTCTTGATTATCCCATCGAAGTGGAAATTGGCGAGGCACACGAAAAATTGTTCCCTGCTAAGTTCAGGTGGGTGGCCCCGTGAATAGCTTTATTAGCTAAGAAGTGGTTTGATTGTTTCTACCTTTGACAAAATGAAGAACTACAGAGTGTCACCGAAGGAGAGACAATGGAAGGATTGGAATTACTGGCTCCACCACCCTCATGCGGGCTAAGGGAGTTCAAAACAGTCTCTCTGAAGCATAAATTCCTCTCTTTCTCTAAAGAGCAGTGAAGGCCAGGCTGTCGGCATGCAAATACTTGCAAAGTGAAAATGGATACACTTCCAGGGCTCCTCATCGCTGGCCTCTGGAGCGCAGCCTGCCAACCGTGCATGCACGTTGGTTTGGCACCGAGACAAATGTTCCCTGGAGCATAGACTGAAACCACCAAACTGATATCACATGGGACACCAGCCAGATCCCGACCTTGCTCTCTGTAGGTGAGCAGCTGTGGAATTAACCTGTGATGGTCTCCTGCTCACGCCTGGTTGGTGGCCTGTGTCCATTTCTTTCTTTCCTTCTTTCTTTCTTTTTCTTTCTTTCTTTCTTTCTTTCTTTCTTTCTTTCTTTCTTTCTTTCTTTCTTTCTTTCTTTCTTTCTTTCTT
>PVIA01001594.1:0-141536 GCA_004024845.1 Tonatia bakeri
GATGATTAAGAAGAAACAATATTTTCATGCAACCATATGGCATACACCAGTCAGCCAACTGCCAAGCTCACGAGACACTCAGTGCCGCTTCTGTGTGTAAGGGTCCCTGAGGCCTCAGGGGTGTTTGAGAATCTGTCTCCAGGGGCTGCACGTGTCAAGCCACCAAGAGGAAAGGTGTTCCTGCAGAGAGGGGCTGGGTGTGGCAAAGCTGAGCCTAAAAGGATAGGGAGGGTCTTTTTCGGCAGAGGAGAGGCGGGAGACAGTGAGCGAACAGCATTGGGATGGCCGGGGCAGAAGGGGGACCCCGGGGCAGAGAGGCATGTGTGCTGGGGTCCAGAGAGAATGACGGTAGAGGCAGGTAACAGAAGGCTCCAATGAGGGGCTACAGAGCTTCTCAATCTTGTTCCTAAAGCCTCACTTTAAGGAAAAGGGAGGATACATGCCCTTGGCATTCAGGAACTGGCTTGAAGCCCCTGGAGCCCTTCAAACTACATCCCAAACCCAATCACCTCTTTACTACCCTTCTGGGCCAAGCCACTTTCATCTCTTACCTGGATGAATGTCATAGCTTCCTAAGCAGGGTCTCCTTGCCTCTGTCTTGCAGAGCAGCCAAATTGATCAAAAATTTTAATAATATGCAACACATCATGTAACACCTCTGCTCAAAATCCTGCAGTGGTTTCTGCCTTCTTCAGATCAATAGCCAGGTCATTAGAGTGTTCCCAAGCCTGTGCCACCTGGCCCTGTCATTTTTTGCTTCACTACTCTCTCATTCCCTTCCCACTTTGCACCAGTCACCCGGCCTTCTGGCTCCCTTAGAGCATTTAGATTAGATGTGGCCCTGCTCCAGAGCCTTTGCACTTGCTGTTTCTTCTTTTCAGAAAGCTTCCGGCCAGATATTCACATGCTGGCTCCCTCCTCTGCTTCTAGTCTTCTCTCTAAGACCATCCCCAACCACTGGGTTTGAACCTGCGCCTCCCAGCACTTTCCCTCCCCCCTTCCTTACTTGACGTCCCTCTGTAGTACTGGTCTCCATTTATCTAATCCACTTATTTATGTTGTCCATCTGCCTCTCTAAAATTTAGGCTCCAAGAATATGAATTTTTAAAATTTCTGCTTTATTACAATGTAATGTCATGTAGGTCCTCCTTAAGAAGAGTTACAGTTTATAAACGTGGAGGCAATGAGGGAAATAAAACACCACCCTTAAATTATCACCATAGTCATTGCCACGGGTGAAACCCTTTGACAGATTCCAAATTCAGTAGGCAGAAGTGTAAGCAGAAACAGCATATTTGCATAGCTTTGGAGTATTTTTCCCAAAACATTTAAGAAATACAAAAAGAAAATTCATAACTTTATAGCAGACAATCCTGGAGAAACCATCTTAACTTCATGGCCACAGTTAACAGGAGCAAAATACAGCACCATGTGGCCCCTGACCTACCATGCTGGGAAGGGCACAGCACCTCTGGGTGTCCTTCCTGATCACGCGGCTCCTCGATATCACCATGAGAAAACATCAGGCAGACCCCAGGGGAAGGCATTCCATGAAACAACTGACTAGTCCTCTTAAAAGTGTCACGGAAGACGAGGGGAGAAGATGGAGCGGTCAGAGGGAAGCAGACTCGGAGACAAGACAACTAAGTGCACCATGGAACCTTGCATAAGGTCCTAGACCAGAAAGAAAAACAATACATTAATAGAAAAAAAAAAATGGTGACATCTGAATTAAGCCTGTAGTGTATAGTATTGTAGCAAGATTATTTATTTAGTTTTGATGATCATTCCATGGCTGTATGAGATGGTAGTGTAGGGGAACCTGGTTAAAGGGTATATGTGAGCTCCATGTACTATTTTTTGCAACTGTTCTGTACGTCTAAAATTATGTCAAAATAAAAAAATTATTTAAAGGTCATTGGGGCAAGTTTGGTGGTCTTTTTTCATTGACCTCTATGCTTTGTGGCAGAAAGAGAAAATAAGACTAGGAGCTATTATTAAAAATGGAATTGTGGAAGAAGGGTCCACATGGTCAGCTGTTCAAACAACAAACCAGCTGTTCGCTTTTGACTCCTCCTTCCCCATCACCGCGCAGCCAAGGCCTGGCTGGTCTCTTCCTCTCTGGAATCTACTCTGTTGAGCCCGCCAGCCCCACTGAAGTTAAAAGGCAGGGCTCCACCTTCCCGTCTGGATTACTGCTGGAGCCCTCCCTTGAATCAGGGAACACAGAAGAGTGGGACTCAGGGAGAGGTGCCCCTAAAAACCCATAAAGAGATGTCCTTGCAAATTACTGACATGGAGTGACCAGACAGGTCAGAAGAAAATGCATGCACGTGATATGGAAACCGAGTGGGAAAGTTCCTTAAAGCTATCAGCAAGTGAAAGGGAAAAAATCTGCAAAACTCAAAAGCCCCTGCCTTGGTCACTTCTTCTAGAAGTCCTTCTTCTAGAGAGAGAGCAGTGGGCCCCACACAGGGTAGCAGAGACTGGGGTCCCTTGTTATCTCCAGTTTTTACTCAAAGAATTCAACATGTTTGGGTGTTTTTTAAATCTCCCCCTTTCATTTATTGTCTCTGGGTAAACACTTGTGATTCATAAATGCCTTACAAGTGAATCAGTATTCTCCTGTTCAAACCAGCAGAGGCCACATCAAACAATAGTCCACAAGGTATTATTAATCATTAAATAGGCACATATAAGGACACTCAGGCAAGGGAGCCATTTTTTTTTAAAGGGAATTAACAAAGAGCAAACCTTGACTTTGACCTATTCAGGAAAAAAAGGTGGTTTTTGTTTGGTTTCGGGTTTTTTTGATGGTGAGGTAGGGGGAGTTGTTCTTGTTTCTTTGTTTTTTTTTGTTTTGTTTGTTATGTTTTCTATTTACTATTAAAGATTTCATCGAATTCAAAGCCAAAAGGACAAATATTTTATGTGGGAAAATGTTTCTTCCTTTGGGGTCTTCCTTCAGCTATTAAACAATGGCCTGAATTTCAAATGTTAGCACTCACTTCTTCAGCATTCACATGCCTGAGAAAAATGTGTGCTCAGCCATAGTCAGCAGGTGAAAGAGCCCCTGGCAGCGTTGCTATGCTGCAGTCACAGCCTAGGTACAAATGGGCAGGGGAGGAAGCTCAGGGCACACACACTCTGCAGAAGAACAAACCAAGTCATGCACAACCGCCCAACCACCACGACCCTCCCTCTGACCCTGCTTTCTCCCATAAACTCTAGGTTCATAGAGGGGTTCCTCCCTCTGTGCAAGTTAGATCAAGGGCATCGCCTTCCACAACTGCAGAAGGGCTGGAATGTTAGTGACTGGGGAATAATATTTCTTCTCAGGAAGCATCTCTGATGAAAAGATAAATAGACAGATGAACAACCCAGCACATGCTGTCATGGGCCCACAGAAGTAGGATGGCCACACGTCCCAGTCTGTGCCAGTTGTCCTGACATAATTGTTAATAGCCCTACCACCCAGTCTGGACCATAAATTACAGGTCATCTACAAGAACCTGCTAGAGCAGGAAAGGTCTCAGACATTCATCTTTCCCACCAATCTTATCTCACACAAATGCGACTGGGATCCAGGGAAGGCCTGCCCAGGATTACTCTTTTGGATTGTGCCCCTCTGCAGCCTGTCCTGTTCCTCCCTGAGGGGCAGGAGCGGAGGAGTGGACCACGCATCTTGTTGATGCCCCGACTCCATCCAGAGCTCTCCTTTTGGTGGACCTGAGGCTCACTTCGATCGTCAAGGCAGGGCCACACCAAGCTACATCTGCCACAGACAAAGCCACAACCACAGTGCTTGGGTGGTGGAGACCCTCCTCCCTGGACAAGGAAAAGCAGCCAGATCATCCTGCAGGTTTCTCCCGCTCCCACAGCCTGAGCTTCTCGAAAGACTGGCTGAAGCTTCTCTTCTGTCAAGCGCTCACGGTCCACTTTCCCACAGCGGCTGTCCATCATTTCCCTGAGAATATTAACACCCTGTGACTTTTGTTTTTGGAATGAGGGTACGTCTCTTACCCTCATTCATCTAAAGCACAGGTGGCAAACACAAGGCCCTCGGGCCTAATCCGACCCTCCACATTGTTGTATCTGGCCTGGCACCTTGTTTCTACCTGGCAGCAGCACCAAGCTCCTTGCCCCTAGTTAAGGAGTAGTTACATTTATACAGTCCTAACATTACACTCGGTCCTTTGAAGGCAACCGCAAGGCTGACGTGGCCCCCAGTGAAAATGAGTTTGACACCCCTGACTAAAGAGATACATATATAGCAATGATAAAAGCAGCTGAAAACTTGTATTTACAATGTGCCAGGCATTGTTCTAAGCTATATACACCCATCACAAACATAAGTAATATGAATGTCACCCCGTTCAACAGGTAAGTACATCGAGGTACAGAATGGTTATGTCACACAGCCAGAGAGCAAACAAGCTGGAACACAAACCAGGCAGTCCAGCTTTTTAGCTACCCTGTTCTAGTTTTTTTCCTGAACATATATATAAAGATATGTGTTCAACATTCCTATAAGAAATAATCACCAGGTCAGCCAAATCTCAGCTGTAAAACACTTGCAGTTCACAGAGGACGGTGCTATTTAAATATAAGCGGTCATTTTGCTTTGACTTTATAGCCCCCTTTATCAATATCACTCAGCCTCGTAAAACCACAGGTGTGTTGGGGTGCTCTATAAAAACAGGTGGTTTTGTGGGCTATGTTCACACTTATGGAACCCAGTGTCTGGGCATGATTACTGTGTGCTTCTTGGTTATGTGGAATCTTCCATGGGGGGTGGGCACAAAAAGAGAGTGAGGGCAGAAAGCAGAAAGCAGTGGTCCTCCTCGAGAGGACCTGCTCTGCCTCAGTGTCTGCTCACCAGCCTCTCCTTTCCCAGGAGTCCTCCTTTTTTCCTTCCTTGCCTAGTTTTCCAGAAGGACTGGGGATCGCCCACTGGCCTCTTTTCCCTTCCCATCTGCTGCCCAGTGGTGCAACCTGCCTGCTTAAATCTTACTTATTAACTGCATGTAGAAGATATGGCAGACTGCGATTACAGTAGAATTATTTGGGAGCTCAGTATCTCACTTCTTCCCACGAACCTTACCCTGGGAATTACTTTGTACTTGTGTATTGCCATGGTGGTGGTGTGTCTTTAATAACCATCAATAAAGATAGGCCTGGGAAAACACGGACAGCCACAGATTCCTCTAAATTCACCTGATTGCAACAGAGTAGAGCTGTCTGCAAGCGCACCCTGGGTGCCCAGAGGTAGTCACCAGGAATAGTCAAAGTTAACCCATCCCTGTGGTTTAGCAACCAAAGAAAATTTGGGAAAATATCCTGATCCTATGAGGGTTCCATTAAATTGCCAACAAAATACACTTCTTGAAGCCAAATCTCATTTATGCATTCACTCTCCAAATATCTGAAAGTTAATTCAACTTCAGGTCATTGGAGATTGGATGGTTTCAACCCCTGACTGTATTGTCTGACTACCATCAGCACAGGTTCACTGGATACAAAGGAAATAAGCTGAGACTCCTCCCTCCTGTCTAAATGACAAGTACTTCTGGACACCCACGCTAGGTCTGTCCCAGGTGCCAGACTTTAAGGGTAGGTAAGGAGGGTGCAGAGGGTTGAAGAGTCACCCAGGACAAGAATTTCAAGTACTTGAATAGGACTGTTGGGCCCTCTATGACTGTGGTAACCCAGCCAGATAAAGGCCACGGCTGGATCCGCGTGACCCACCACAGCTTGGCGATCTCCTCGAGAAGCCAGTAACACTCTGGGACTTCATCAGTAGCTCTGTGTGGGTCACAAAAGCCTGTGCACACCAGCAGGTCACAACAAGCTCCCCTTCCCTCACTCCTCTCAGATTTCAGTAAAGGCTGGCCTTGGAAGTACGACCCTGCAAAAGGAGCAGTTTCTTTTCTCCTCCTCACTTAATGTCTCACTCCAAGTACTCCTCCCAACCTTTCCAGTCTACGGGATTTTAGGTTATGTCCTCAGTCTACAAGGGCCCTCAGTCACAGACCTAATTTCCCTTCCTGAGATCTTCCCAGGAAGCCTCTCAGAAGACGCTGGATACTGAACTAAGCAGCACTAGCCTCAGCCCAGGAGATACTATGGCCATCACCTTTCCAAGTCTTTCCCAGAATATGCTCAGTCATCTTCACACTCAGTGAGACTCCTTCCCCTTACTCCCTGCTCTACCACCCCGGTTTCTCCCCATGAGGAAGGACTTCTCCTCTTTGTTGCAAAGATGTGTCCTCTGGATTACTAATATTCTACACCAAATTATCCCCTCTGTTCCACTTTCTGGAAATTCTGTTGCCTGTGGCTGAGAAAGAAAAGCTTGTTCTCTCCTGGCCTTTCATCTCCCTGACCAGCCTCGTCTCTAGAGTACTACTGTCCAGAAAGCTCATCTATCTTCTACGCTGTGGCCCCAGTAGCCCAGGGCCCAGCCAAATGTCTCCTGCACTGATCACTAGAATCTTCTCTTTCCTTTCCTGGGCTTCCCACCAAAGTCCCCCTAAGGCTATATATAACAAAATGCCATAATAGACTAAAAAGTGCCTCGTCAACTGTCAAGTACTACAAGGCAGGGAAACAGGCACCTCCTACTCTGTGGAAGAGACTGGAAGGTCCCCACCAAGCTAGAATTCACCAGTCTCCACCTGCAGGTGTGGCAGCTGCCTGGAACATCTTCGTTCATGGTGTTCCCTAAGCCTGGTATCTAAAGGGATAATATATATTTCACATGCAAATACCATTTATCAACCACTTGGAAAGTCCCTTACATTTCTCACCTTTCCTTCTGTTAAATGTGAAGTCAACCAGCAGCCTGATGTGATCGTGCTCCAATGCCTTCACCACATTAGCATCACGCCTCTTCTGGTCC
Organism: Tonatia bakeri; assembly: GCA_004024845.1. Classification (NCBI taxonomy): domain Eukaryota; kingdom Metazoa; phylum Chordata; class Mammalia; order Chiroptera; family Phyllostomidae; genus Tonatia; species Tonatia bakeri. The sequence goes on from PVIA01001594.1 coordinate 6,902, forward strand.
TCAGAAAAGCTTAGTATTGGAACACAGATTCAGGGGCTGGAAATATTCTCTCCCCGAATCTTCCTTTCAGAGCACAAGTAAGGGAAATAGGTTGGCAATTTTAAGAATGCAGAGATGACGTGTGGCGTAGCTTGGCTTGGTCGAAGGAGAGGCAGGCTGACTGACTATTCTGTGTGGCCCCTGCAAGTGGCTTCCTATCTCCTGGAACTCGGAAATCAAGATCTCTTCTTTTCCTGGGGTTACAGAGTGATGAGAAAATCCAAGAGAGAGTCACAGTGCAGTGAGTCTTGAACTGAACCATGCTCTGTACTGGGCATATTCCATCATACCACCAAAATCACTCACCAGCATGCAGCTCAACTGGAAAACCCATTGTGGTGGCAATGCTAGTCATTTGCTATAGATGATATTTCAAAATGTTCTCATACAGCTATAGTGGGGCGGGTTTCTAGACTGCTGGGCAGGAAGCTGTAGCCTATTCTGGTTTTGCTATACCCTCTCTGGGGATATTGCTTGACCTTGGGCAAGTCACTTCTTCCTGGGCTCAATTTTCCAATACATTCAATGAATGGGCCAATTCAGCCACCTTTTATGTCCTTACTGCCTTTCCCTCCCATTTCCTCTAGGCTGAGAGATAATGCAAAGATAATAATGATGGTGATTTTAATTAAAATGTTATATACACTCATTCTATATTACTTTTTGGCCAAGTTTTGCCTAAATTGTTTTCCTGGGTAGCTGATTTTTGGGGAAATTTGATGTTATCACCATGTGAGCAACTATCAGCAAGGCAAACAAATGAATGTCCTGGGTTCTAAGGGGCTGGGCTTTGCTCCACCTTCCTGAGCCTTCCAGGGGCCCCCACAAGCACAAGCCAGGGTGTAGTTCTCAGCCTTTTCCACACAAGGGTACAAGTCAGATCCCTCGGAATGACCTCTGGCATCACTGGCTGGCAGGCTTGCCTCACTGCAGTGCTGCTCAAAGGGTAAAAGGTTAGCCAAGAGCACATTTCGACCCTTCCCACCAAGCTGCTATAGCCAGGCCAAATGTGGGAGTTAAGGACGCCCTGCCCCCATCCCATTGGGAAAGGCTTTCTTGGCAACCACCCTCTTACTGAGCCCATTGGAAAGTGCACATTCCCGCAGTCTCACTGGCTCTAGTCAAGTTTTCCAAGAGGCGGTGAGGGTGACAGAAAGCACTACAGGCTGCTGTTAGCCAATGTTGAAAGCTTCTGTCTTCCGCCTCCACCCCCAGTTTGCAGTCCGAGGTCTCAGCCTGGCCAGGAACCAACTAGGCAGTTTTGTTCAGAAGAAGCAACTTATTTTTATCAAGGTGGGACACAGAGTTGCAGCTGTTTGTATTGCCTCTGCCTGGCAAGCAGGACTCTTGCTCCAAATTCCAGGGCATCCTCTTCTCTCCCTAGACACTGAGTTTTCTTGTTTATCCCTTTTGCCACCCCAAAATTGGGTACAGAGTAGCTACAGTACCACAGAATTAAAAGACAAAAAGAGAGTTTTGGAAATTCAAAATGTCTTTATTAATGTGTCTATTTTCAATCCAGGTTTTGGTGGTGATCACAGCTCCATAAACCCTAGTCTGATCTTACTTGGGACCCCAGTGCTGTGGTGTGATGGAAAGAGCCCCCAGCTGGCTTCTGGTTTAAGGTGCTGTGGACCCTTGTGCTGGACCTTTGCCCTCTCTGAAGCTCAGTACCCCCTTGTCAGTACAGACTGTCTGGCTCAGTCCCCTCAATCTTTCGGGGTCACAAAATGCTTTGAAACTCTTGTTGAAAGCTATGGACCCACTCTTCAGGAAAAAAAAAATAACCCATTTGTTCATTCTTTCAAAAAGTATTCAAAGAGAGATATTTTGAATTCCATTCCATGGGCTTTACAGGCTCTCCAAGAGTTCATCCGTGGACCTTAAGGTAGGAAGTCCCGGTTACGAATTCTGCTGTGACAAACACATATAGACTCTTATCTAGAAGAACAATAATAATAATTATAGTAAAGGATCATAGAACTACCAGTCAGGCAGGTGCCAGAAAACCAAGGCACAGAGGCAGTCATTATGAAGGTGATCTCGGGCTTCCCTCCTCTTCCGGGTGCCCCCACCCGCCAGCACGGCACGCGCGCAGGCAAAGCCAGGAGCACAGCCGGCCTGAAACGTGCTGTTTCTGGGCACTCTGACTACAAGGAGCTGGCTGCAGCCCTGGAGAGATGACAAACATCTCTTTTCTATCCGGGACTTTATTTTTCTCACGGTCTCTGAAAGGGCTGCGATCAGGTGATATGTGTGGGACTGCTCCCCGGTACAGGTGCGGAGCAGGTACCGAGGGGAGGAGAAAATCCGCCCAGTGTGTACTTACTCAAGGGCTCTTTCAATAGCTCTCCCAGGATAGCTCTTGGCAGGGCAGAGACCACGTCTCTGGCAGGCTGCAGGGAATCTGAGTGTGAGAAAGTCAGTCAAGCGGAGGAAAAGGGGGAAAAAAAAAGCTTCAAGTCCTCAGGCAAAATACCTTTTTTTTCTCCTCTTGCTCTCTCTCCTTTCTGTAGCTTCAAACCAAACCTGCAAACCATTCCGATACCTCAAGACAAAGGGAACTCTCGCTACAGATGCATTATTTATTTTACAGTTTAAAGCAAACAGGTGAAGCAATAAGACAGAGAGAATCCTCCTTTTGGGGGGCAGAATGGGGAAGGAGAAAACTTACCGGGCATGATACAGTAGAAACCACACCTGGTACGTGGCTAGTCTTGCAGAGGGATCAAAGAAATGACCGCTGAAGAACAGGGTTCAATTTTCTCTTTGCTTTAAGAGAGAAAGCAGGATGACTGAAAAATAAAGGCTGCTCCGATATAAGAGGAGCCTTCCAAATCCAAAAGTCTGTTCTTCAGTTTAGGAGCTTAGTTCTCCATTTGAGAAGGGGTGGAGAGAGTGTCAACTTGGTGCTATTTTCAATGCCCATTTAGTCTGCAAGCACATTTGCAAAGCAACTTTCTTTTTAAATGGTTAGGGTAGAGGGCAACCCAGCAACTTCCTGGGTTGTTTTTTGTTTGTTTGGCCCAGACACAAATTCATAGCAAATTTTTGGTTACTTGACTGACCCCTCTGTCTATCTAAAAATGTGTATGTGTGAGTTATTTGCTCAATCTACCAGCCTAAGCACTAAAGTGGCCATAAACGAGTTGCTGATTAACTATCTGACTGAAGGAGGCTGCTGTAGGCACAAGACCCTGACTATATTCAACACTCTCCACACACCTTCAAGGTGCCAAATCCTAAGGAGATGACCAAGTCAGAACACCCCACCCCTCCCCCCAAAAAAGGCTCCTGGGCTAGAGGCTAGAAGAACAGAGGGTGGCATATCCAGCTAGTTAATTAGGGCCCAAGAGCAGACAGTAATCAATGCCATAGCAGAGCTTACTGGAGGAACTGTCCGTCTCTCATAGATTTGGGGGCAACCTGGAAAGGGTTAACCTGCTTCCCTGGGAAGAGTTTAGTTCCTTGGAAGAATCTGGGTCAGAGTATTTAGGCTGTTTTTAAAAGTCAGATGCTAAGCAGAAGCATTCTGAGAACCTTGCAAAGTCTGCATGGCAGAATGGAGAGTAACTTCATAGGCTCATCACCTTTCACCAAGAGGATTTTAAACACACAGAAAACTTCACTATTTTCAAAAGCAACAGACAATATTCTGTCATCACCACTTTTCCATCTGTTTAAAATAAGAAAGAAAAGTCCTACCCCACTGGCCCAGGCTGCAGGTCAACAAAGGAGGCGTTGTTCATTGTCTCTTCAGAACATGATAGAGTACGGCCCACTCAGTGTGTTAACACACACACACACACTCCCAGAGAGGAACCCAAGGGGCAAGAGTGAGTAAATCAAGCCTTCAATGAGCTAAGATTTGGCTGCAGACTTCAGAGCTGTCCTGGAAGGTGTAAATGAGACTTGGAAGGTATACATGGTCAAAGTCACAATAATTCTTTGGACCCCAAGTTGTGGAAATACATTGCATGAAAGAATAGGCAGGTTTCTGCTGAACTTGGATCACTGGACAGTGTGCAGTCAATGCCCACATGAGCTCGTTCTGGGCCGGTGCTTCCAGGTATCAGCCTATACCTGTCACTTAGGAACCTCCTTTACAGGCTTGAACCTCGTAAGTAGGCTGACTCCAAACCCTGCAACTCACTCTCCACATTTCTGCCAGAGCCATCCTTCTACACAACTCTAGTATCCCTTCTCTGCTCAAGAGCATTTCATAGCTCTCCATTGTCTAAAGTTAAGTCCAAAGTCCTTTAGCAAAATGTCTAAGAAATCTTGTGACATGGCTTCAAGCCTCCTCCATCAGTCCCTTCTTATACTCCTGCCAGCCACACACCCTGGTCTCCAAATCATGTCCCTGAATGAGGACCTCAAGTTCCACAGTCTACACCATTAAGGCCATAGGTATTCTCATGGTCCCCAGCTCCTTGACATTTCCAATGCCTCAAACCCTATTTTGTTAAGATCCAAAGCACAGACAACTTCCTCTGGGAAGTTTTCCAGGATACCCCAACTTATGAGTAATTTAATTATCCTAAACGTCTCTAGCATTTTAATTCTATGCAGACACATAACTGTCTCTATTGAACCTAGAAGATACCAGAGGAACATACTGGGAGATAGATGTTAGCTGCACTTACCAGTATAGCATCTCTAGTCCGTGGGTTTCCTGAGGGCAGTAACTATCTTACTCATCGCTGTATTCCCCAAGTAGGCCAACTGTTGCCCATACAGGTATGCTTCAATGTTTTCTTTAGATTTCTCCTGATCTCTCTGGCCATCATCATCTAAGCCCTAAGAGAAAGGAATAGTAGAGGAATACATAGTCATCAATCAGAAAATCAGGGTCTGTTTGCCTCCAGAGTTGACTGGAAACTCCTTGTAGGCTGCCACTGTATCTCTCAACGTGGTAATCCCAGAGTTTAACAGTGTCTGGCATAGTGTGGCGTTTCATAATGAAAGAAAAAGGGCGGCTTGCACAAGGTCACCCAGAATCAGGAACCACTGAATCTCATCCGGGAGGAGATCTGGTGAAATCATTTACAACATTATCTCAGTGGGGAGCTCGGAGGAAGGAAGGAATGAAGTGTCTGAGAAATATGTGCCAGGCCTTCAGCAGCCTCCAAGCCTAGGGAGGGGGAAGGGGAGGAGGAAGGGGCGACATCAAACGAAATGCCCGGTCTGCCCCTGAGCTGCGCGCTGAGCTCCCGGAGGTGGGAAGGGCGGAGAGGGTGGGCGACCCGGGCAAGCGAGCTGGAGGGAGGGAGAGCGGCAGCGGCAGCAGTGGCGGCCGGCTGGCCGGCCGGGGCAGTGCGCGTCGCCCGCCCTGCGCGGCAAATCCCCCAGGGAGTCCGCCGCCAGAGCCCTGGCGCTCCCGGCCCGCCGCCCGCCACGTGGCACCCGGCGGCGGCGGCGGCGGCTCCTCCCGGCGTGCGGCTGCGCCAGCCGGCAGCACGCAGCCGCCCGCGCCGCCCGCCTCCTCCCGGCCGCCCGCCGGCGGCCTCCCGGGTGCAGTGAGGGGGAGCTGCCCGGCTGCCCTAGACCCCGGGAAGAGGCGGCTGGCGCGAAGCCGCTTTAACCGCAGTCGCCGAGCTGAGGCTGGAGGCTGACCCGGCCGCTTCCTAAGTGCGGTCAGGCATCTTGTGACCGCGGCGGGCGCCGGGGGCCCCGCAGGGGGAAGGAAGGGGGGCTGGCCGGGGCAAGGAGCAAACAAGAAGGCCCCTACCCACCCCCCCACCCCAGACTGTCGCTAGTGAGGCTTTCGGTCGAGTTAAAACCCCAAGCCTGAAATATGGGGTGGAGTGGGGGTTGGATAATTCCCCACTCTCCACCCTGGGGCGTGCGCTCCCCGCCCGGAAGGGCTGACCTTGGCGGGGGGAAGGAGGGGATGAGGGGTGGTAAGCGCCGGGGCTCCGCTCCCAGCCCACCGCCCCCTCGGATTCCTGGCCCGGCGGGGGCTGGAGGAGGAGGCCCCCCGGACACACGCACATACACACACACCCCACACCCCACACGCAGCGCGCGCCAATGAGCCCGGGCCAGGGGCAGGGGGCGGAGTTTTCCCAGGCTCAAGCACAGCAGCTGCTATTTACCTTCTTGGCTTCTCCCGGGGACCAGGAACCAGCCCCCGCGCTCCGCCGCCCCCCTCCTCCCTGCCCCCGGGGCGCGCTCACACACACTCACACACGCACGCACACACACATCCTCCCGGCCCAGCCGCAGCCGCGGCGGCAATAAAACATCCTGGCACGTGCTCCGGCTCCAGGCGCGCCCTCGCCGGCCGGCTGATGTCAAACTGCAGCTCGGCTGGTGTAGCTCTTAAAGGGCCCGCGCGCGTCGGGTGCCGAGGCTGCACCGGCCGCCCGCCGGGCGAGAATGAGGGAAGAGGCTGCCGCGTGACTTGCCACCTCTAAGTGTCACAGAACAGAGAGCCTGCGGGTGGAAAGAGAAAGGGTGGCGAGAACGCGCTTGCGTCCTTGAGGCATTGCATCAAAGTCCCACTTGTTCACCTTTCATTTGAAATTCTATTTTCTTTCTGCCCAGTTGGAAATTATTCTGATTATTTCCTGGGGAAGCGGGGGGCGGGGGAGGGGGGTCCAAGCCCTAACTCCTGAAGAGGAATGAAGAGCGGGATCAAAAATCAACTTGCTCTGAACAACCTGCAAATATAAGGTGAAGACAGTCTTTTTTCCTTTTCTGCGTACAAAAAAAATTTTTTTTGTCCTTTTCCTGCATGATCGACTTTCAATATCCTCCTCTCCAATGTACAGTCTGAGCGGGAAATAACTTACGTGTTTCGGTAACTCGCAGCCTTGCACACGTTCCTCCTGTTCTTTTAACTATTGCAAGTATAATCTTTTAGCTGTCTTTCTAAACCTTTTAAAAATATTTTTCAAATGAACTTATTAGCGTCAAAGCAGCTCTAGCTCTATTACACATCTGAAAGGAAATAACGAGCAAAGGCCCTAGCCCCCAAAGAAATAAACTAGACTAGAGCAAAATCAATGCGGAAAAAATCCTGCCTAAACCAAAGCCCAGCAGGGATAATACCAAAGGGTTAAAATCCTTTTGATTGACGTTGTAGCCTCCGGTGCCCCGGGCTCAGGCGCGCGCCATTGGCCGCCAGGCCTTGTGCCTGGCGGCCAATGGGGGGGCGCGGTCCACGAGCGGTGCCCCGTGTCTCCTCCTCCTATTGGCTGAAAGTTACTGTGGGAAAGAAAGTTTGGGAAGTTTCACACGAGCCGTTCGCGTGCAGTCCCAGATATATATAGAGGCCGCCAGGGCCTGGGGATCACACAGGATCCGGAGCTGGTGCTGATAACAGCGGAATCCCCTATCTACCTCTCTCCTTGGTCCTGGAATAGCGCTACGATCACCAAGTAGCCATAAGATATAATAAACCGTCAGCACTTGCTCAGTAGTTTTGCGACAGTCTCGAGTAAAAGGGACATAAAACAATTTTTTTTTGTTTGAAGGACTCCAAAAATAAAATTATCTAGGGATTAAAAAAAAAAAACAAAATGCCAGCTGATATAATGGAGAAAAATTCGTCGTCCCCGGTGGCTGCTACTCCAGCCAGTGTCAACACGACACCGGATAAACCAAAGACAGCATCTGAGCACAGAAAGGTAAGGGCAGTACCTGTATCTCTCTGCAGCCCCAGCAAATTAAGCCGGGATTGCGGCGGGGGGAGGGGGGGGTCTTTTATCTCTAAAAATCCCCGAGGGTGAAATGGCAGGTCCCGTGGAAACTCGGGGCTCTTACTATTTTTAAATTTCTTTACAGTCATCAAAGCCTATCATGGAAAAGAGACGAAGAGCAAGAATAAATGAAAGTCTGAGCCAGCTGAAAACACTGATTTTGGATGCTCTTAAGAAAGATGTAAGTGGATAATGCCGCTTTGTTTTTAATTCAAAAAGTGAAATATTATTTCTCAGGTACGAAGAATGAAATACCCTCTTCGGTGGATCTTCTCCGCCAGCACTGCGTAGTCTGAGGCGGGAGAGTCGTCGGTCCGCTTTAGCTGGGGTCGGGGGAGGTCGGCGCCATAGGAGGGACCCCCAGCGCTCTGAGGCTGCTGGCAGGCGTCTCACTTGCCTTTCTTGCCTCTTCTGTGCAGAGCTCGCGGCATTCCAAACTGGAGAAAGCAGACATTCTGGAAATGACAGTGAAGCACCTCCGGAACCTGCAGCGGGCACAGATGACGGGTGAGGGCAGCTTGCCGCGTCCCCCTCAGCGGGTGTCCCTCTCGCCCGGCGGTGATTTCTTCCAGACTTCCGCCCGTGGTTGTGAGAGGCATTCAGCTACATTTTACAGCCTTGGCTCACGCTTACGTTCCCACGGTCTGGGGCTTATTTATAGCCACAACTCCAAGTTGTTACTGTTCCGGAAAGGGAGGGAGAGTGGTTGCAGCGGCGAGGGCGGCAGGCAGCTTGGCAGTGGGGAAAGCGGGTGGGGGCAAAGGACTTAGAACTGTGGCGGTTTTGAGCCACGTAGACCCTGAGGGTCTTCTGGTTTAGCACTCCCTCCTCCCTCATGAACACAAGGGGAAGTGAGGTTTGTATGTCGGGGAAGGGCATTACCCAAGGTCACATCGCACGCTCTGGGGGGTGCACATCTAGGGCTGAGGTCGGTTTAAATCGAGCGACTGGGAACGGAGAGAGGGAGCGCCTTGACTCAAGTCGCCGAGGTAGTGTAGACTAGTGCACGATTTTACTTAAACCCACCCGTCCTAGTCGGAGGCAGTTCTGCGTCCCAGTGGCGAGGGAGGCGCGCCGCGGGGACCTCCCAGGGCGGAGGCGGTGGCCTCGGGGCCGGGGCCTTTCTTTGACCCGTCTGTCTCCTTCTGGCCTGCAGCCGCGCTGAGCACAGACCCAAGCGTTCTGGGGAAGTACCGCGCGGGTTTCAGCGAGTGCATGAACGAGGTGACCCGCTTCCTGTCCACGTGCGAGGGCGTTAACACCGAGGTGCGCACGCGGCTGCTTGGCCACCTGGCCAACTGCATGACCCAGATCAACGCCATGACCTACCCCGGGCAGCCGCACCCGGTCTTACAGGCGCCGCCACCGCCCCCGCCCGGACCTGGCGGTCCGCAGCACGCGCCATTCGCGCCGCCACCACCGTTGGTGCCCATACCCGGGGGCGCGGCGCCCCCTCCCGGCGGCGCTCCCTGCAAGCTGGGCAGCCCGGCTGGAGAGGCAGCTAAGGTGTTCGGTGGCTTCCAGGTGGTGCCGGCTCCTGACGGCCAGTTTGCCTTCCTCATCCCCAACGGGGCCTTCGCTCACAGTGGGCCCGTCATCCCAGTTTACACCAGCAACAGCGGGACCTCCGTGGGACCCAACGCAGTGTCGCCTTCCAGCGGCCCTTCGCTCACGGCGGACTCCATGTGGAGGCCCTGGCGGAACTGAGGGGCTCAGGATACCCCTCCCCCAAAGTCCCCAAACCCCTCTTTCTTCCCTCGTGACACTAAACAGGAACTTGGACTCTGGGAGAGAAGAGGACTTGTGATTAAGTGGTTACTTTTTTTTTTTAATTTCTAAAAAGTTACTTTTTTGTAGAGAGCTGTATTAAGTGACTGACCATGCACTATATTTGTATATATTTTATATGTTCATATTGGATTGCGCCTTTGTATTATAAAAGTTCAGATGACATTTCGTTTTTTACACGAGATTTCTTTTTTATGTGACGCCAAAGATGTTTGAAAATGCTCTTAAAATATCTTCCTTTGGGGAAGTTTATTTGAGAAAATATAATAAAAGAAGTGAATGCTTTTATGTCTTAAAGCTGATTATTTCAGAATATATAAAAAACATTCTTGGCAGAATTAGAATTACATGTAATTTGAGAATTCAGGAGTTGGCTCTTGTGATTCAAAGAACATTTTTTAAAAATCATTTCACCATGAGCTATATTCCATTTAATTTGCAAGAACCCATCGGATACGGCTTCTCTGATCAATTTGTGGTAAATCTTTGAAAGGATTTCAAATATTTAGTTACAGGTGGGTAGGTCATTCAGTGTGCTTGCTCATTCTGAGGAAGGTTGAATGGGACTGACTTCTTGAAGTTACAGGATCTGGTACCATCGCCCAGGTCACATTAAGGGAGGCTCCTGAACATTACTCCCCTAGGGTAAATCACAAACATCCGAAGTAAAAACACTTAACTGCTACAGCCTCCAACCTTCAAGGGTTAGAGCCTTCCTTTAATTAGCCAATCTTCAGGTTCAGCTAGACATTCCCTTGTACCAGCATCCAAAAGTTTGACTTGCCTCTCTGCACCTTCTTCAGGCAAGCTGAGAAGGTCAACAGATTCCTTCTGCCAAGGGACAGCTAGTTAGACTCCCATGTGGAGCCAGAGTCCAGATGATTAACACGAGAAATATGTTTTTGATAAGTTTCTGTGCTTGGCTCTAATAGAGAAAGCATGTGGGGGCTGAGCTGGCAGGCACACAGGCCATCTTCCCCCTTTTAATACAAACAGCAAGCGACCCCTTCCCTTGGTCATGCCCCATTTCCAGGCAAGATGTGGGCTCCAGATAGGAGCAAAAGGCTTGTCTCGGGTTTCAGCTCACATAACCCTCCTTAACAAGTCCTAACTCAAAGCGGACAGCTTTAAACTGTGCCAGGATCTGCAGGGAATTTCTTCCAAATCCCATCACAAAGGCTTGTCAGATTTTGTCAGATTTGGCCAGGTGTTTGACTGCATCCAGGTGTTGGGGAAATGAAAACCACGAGCCCTACGAGACCAGACACATCAGCCGCGCTGTGGGTCTGGCGGGCGTGCTCTCCTCCCTCACCGCCGGCCAGTCCTCCTCCCTGCCAGGCCCCTCCCGCCGGCCTCCTCTCACTCCCCCCACCCCCCTTCCTTTAGAACGGCTTCTGGGAGGAGAAGGATGAGGCGGGAGAGATCAATCTTTGAAGCCTTCCTAACAAAGATAAAGCCAACGATTTTCTGTCTTGTTTCAAAAGCGTTACCTCTCCCCTGCCTGATCTGGCCTTTCCCACAGGCCAGTGTGGAGAGCAGCAGCGCTATCACAGGAACCATCTAGCAGACAGCACTTGGTTTTCTGCTCAGGTACCTTCCGTCCAACTTCAGGCGCAGAGAGAGAGGTTTAAAAGATACCTTTTCAAATTTGGCTCCTAGTTGCCTCATTTTGTGTGTGTAAAGGGAGTCCAACACACCCTCCTCCCAAAGAAATACACATACACACCCTTCTTTATCATAGTTTTGCAAAATTTCCCGTTCAAACACAAACATAATAACAATTGCTCTATTAAGACTCCCAACCCAAGCTCAAATAGTTCATTTGGTAAATCTATCCTGTCCCCTCTAGAAGGCCTTAACTGTCATGGCCGTAATAATGGAGACATCGAGTCTCATCTTTATAAAAGTACATTTATATTCTTAAAAATGCACACGCATGCCAGTGCAATCTCTACACTAACTTTAAGTCTCTTTGTCTTTCCCTGTGCAGAGAAAAAGTGAATTTTTGTTAGTATCAACAGCACATAGATATCTTGGGGAGGAGTAATAAATTTAAGGAAAAGAAGTAAACATTTGTTCATTAGAAAATAATTGGTAGTTTAAAAGTGGTCTTTTTTCCTGACATATAGGTTTAGATTACTAGATATTTGTTTCTGTAAAATATGGGGGAAACTGGAGACCCTAGGCCCCAAATGGGGATTTTTCAGGCTCTTGTGCCACCTATGCCACTAAACTCACTGTCACTTTGAATGAGTCATTTCCCTTCTCTGGGACAATTCTACATCTGTAAAATGAGTGGGCTTATTTCTAAGTCTTTGTGCCCTCCTGCACCCAGGCTGTTTCTGGAGTAGCTGGGGGAGAGGTAAAGCTTCAAAGACGACTTTAACCCTGCCGCACCCTTACCCGGATCCTTCGGACCTGGCCTAATTATACCGCCTCCGGACACACCCAGCAGCCCCTCTCCCTCGCCCCCGGCAGTGCCTATGGCTCCTAAAGATAAGGCACAATTCCCCCGGCGTCTGCGTGTGGGCCGCGCGCGGGCTTCGGTCGCCTCTCGCATTAGCCTCTCAATGGAGACCCTCCGGGGCTCCGGCCTCCATAGTCCCTGGCATCCAGACAGGAAAAGCGCTGAACTGAAAGAGGGGTTCCCCTCAGTCCAGAAGGGAACCTTCCCTAAATGGTGAGTAAGCGCAACTCGGAGCTGCGCCCCCTCCTCGCTCCCGATTCCACCCCCCGTGTTTCTGCAGTGGGGATCCAGGGGTTAAAACTGGACCCCCTCAGCGTCACCACCGTCCCGGGAAACCTGTCATTAAAGTCAATTAACTTTTCCCACACCCCTTGGCCGGTAACAACTCGCTGCTAGCTTCCTCCCCGGCTCCTAAGTGCAACCAGATGGGCGGCCGAGCTACCCCCGCCGCGCGCCCGCCGGGGCCGCCCGGGGGTTCCAGGGAGGCCGCCGGGGCCCGCGGCCCGGGCGGGAGCAGGCCAGGGCGGCCACGCCGGGCCAGCCCCGGCGGCCCTGCGGCCAAGGTGGTTTGCTTAGCAGGCCCGGCTGCTTTCTGGCAGGAAATGAATAGCTCCCAGATGAGCTCAGGCAACCTGAGAGGTCGTGAGAACGGCGCGAACCCCCGCCTGTGCAGCCGGCAGCCTGCCAGGCCGCGGGGGGAGCGGGCGGCGGCGGCGGCGGGAGGCCGGGAGGCCCGGCGGGCGGGCGGGCGGGCGGCGGCGGGGGGAGGAGGGAGGAGGGAGCCGCTGACACACGAGCCCGCGCCCGCTCCCGCTGACAGGCAGGCAGCCGCCCGCGCCCGACCGCCTCCCCCGCTTCCCCCGCCCCAGGCCCCAGCGCCTCCCAAGCAGCAGGCCCGAGCCGCAGAAATGCGGCCGCCCGGCCCCGCCGGGGCCTGGGGGTGGGGCGGCCTGCCAGTGTTTTTCCAGTTCTCCCGGTAGCTCCGGGCCGCATTTAGAAGCCGGGAAACGGGGCCGAGGCCAGTGTCAGAGCACCAGAGGCCCTCGCGGCCTGCAGACCGCTGCCAGGGCTTAGGCCAAGCCCGGGAGGGAGTAGGCAGGGAGGGTGGGGGCCAGGACAAGGGCATCCCAGCCCACAGAGTCATCCCAAAATAGACAGCGTCACCAGACAGCAGCTCTGGACGCCTCAAATCAAGAACCTCATTTCTCAAAACGTGAGCACCTACTAGGTGTCCAGCAAGTCCCGACACAGCCAGTCATTCCTACACAGCCCCTGCCTTCACAGAGCCCTCAGTTTAGCTGGGGAAATACTCAAATGACTCATCCAAGGCACGACGTGGTAAGTGCCAAAGGTGAAGTTTAAACAAAGAGCACCTCAGAACAGAGATTAACTCTGATTTGAGAGGAAACCAGGTAAGTTTTTCAGAGTTGGCACTTGAAGCCGAGAGGCGAAAGATGAGCCCAACAGGAAGAGATAGGAATGGGAAGGTGAAGGAATATGCCAATAGGTCCAGCTTGGGGAAATTTCAGGAAGTTCACCTGTGATTGTTATATTTCAGGTTTCAAATACATAAAATGGCTTAGAGATCAAAAAGAGAAGGGTAACTTGTCTGCATCAGTCCTTGACTTTGTGCAATACAGCCTAGGGGTTAAAAGCACGTGATATGGCTTCTGATTGCTTAGGTTGTAAAACCAAGGCAAATTACTTCACTTCTCTGGGCCTCAGCTTTGTAACTCTGTGCCACACTTGGAACTTAGGGCTCTGGGTTGTATTTCATAGGATAGTGAGGATGAAATGGGTAAATGCTCATGAAACATTAAGAAAAAAAAAGAATGGTTCTTGGCACGTAAGCCCTCAATACGTGTCAGCTGTTATGATTTCTAAACAATCACGGAGAAGTTTGTTCATCAAACAAGAAAGCCAACCCTGGTCTTTGCTGGGTCATTTCAGGATCTGCTTGCACCAGGCCTCATGCGAAAGCATCACTGCTTCTTCCTTAGTATCTGAATTTCATGTATTCATTCAATAATTATTGAACCAAGCACCACAGGAATAAGGGAGAAGAAAGGCAGAATTTCTGTAGCTGTAAAGCTCAGTCTAGTAGGCAGGACAGACCATTTAAAAAAAAAAAGGAACTACTCTGTGTTAAATGCCATAAAAGTGTAAGTAGTGTGGTGTGTATGATGGTACAAAAGAAGGTCACACATCATAACAGGTAACTTTTATCCCCGAAATTATAATGAATCTTTGTGAATTTTTGTAACCACAGAAATAACTGGGACAGTAAATAATTAGTCAAATTTCACCTGAGAAAAGTTATTATCAAGTGGTTAATTTCAAAATTAATCATCTTATAATGCTAATATTTTCTGAGTCAGCATGGTCACCTTGATGCGGTCAAGGAACTCGACCAGAGTCACAAAATCCTGGTTTGCAAATTGGCCACTACCTGTGAAATGCTGAGCAAGTCCTCATATGTCTCTGACACAGTGAGAAGGTTAGACTAGAAGTCCTTTTCAACTCCACAGTCAGTGGAGTGATTCTTTTTGCTTAGCATGCTTCTGTGTGCCTCCTACAGTTTTACACGTGCTCTGTGGCTGTAAGAACCTATATCAGGCATATTTCAAAACTTTCAACCAAGTCCTAGGATGATTTTTCAGCCACGTATTTTCATCTGCAGTTAAAGATGTAGAAACAGACCTGAAAGATAGACATTGTAGTTCCACTGTTGTAGGAAAATAGCTTACACATTAGATTCTTTTAAAAAAAAAGATTTTATCTATTCATTTTTAGAGAGAGGAGAAAGGAGGGAGAAAGAAAGGGAGAGAGACGTCAATTCATGAGAAAAACAACAATTGGTTGCCTCTCACATGCCCCCAACTGGGGACCTGGCTGGCAACGCAGGCATATGCCCTGCCTGGGAATCGAACCAGCAACCTTCCGGTCCTCAGGTTGGCACTCAGCCTACTGAGCCACACCAGCCAGGGCAACACATTAGATTCTTGGAGACCTTCCATGTGAGTGAGAACTGTGCCCACTGTGTGGCACATCCAAGGAAGCCTGTGTCTGACAGGATTCACTCACAAATCTGCTACTAAGACCCTATCCTTTGCTGTGCTAGCTTGTTATCTTATTTGGAAAATAGAATAACAAGAGTTAAAAATACCATCACTTTCCCTCTTCATACTGAAAAATGTCTTCCCCTTTCCCCGACTCTGTGTATTTGACCACTTCTTTCCTGAAAAGAGAATGTGATCTATTGGTTATCAGGACTCTTTCCACCGAGGAAACATATTTCCCCAACTGGCTACAGTTTTTCCACTGGTACACTTGCTGAATTAGTCTGGTTATACAAGAATGTCAGTCTGAATTAGTCAGAACTCTAAATTTTAAATATCCAACAGGAAAAGCACTAAACTTTGCAAATACTTGTAGTGGATCTGAATTCACAGTTCACAAAAGCACTTGCTCTCCTAAAACTAATGCATTAAATTCACTTAAAGAATGTATTTTTCTCAAGCAGGTTAAACATGACTCTTGCCATATTATTTATACTGTACATCTTTCTTTATGGTAAGAATGAGAGGAGCCATAATTGCAGTCCAAGTAAATAATCTCAATCTGAGTTACAAGTAAAGCTTTACTGTCACTGTTCTTCTTATGTCTGGATACATTTTCAATTGTAATTTGTCTTTAGCCAGGCAGGGATCAATGCATTTTTCCCCTTAGAATTGCAAGTATCACTTAATGACGGTGATGTTCAGGAACGCTATTTGTAACTTGCTATTTTATTATTCACAAATGTGATCTGGTTTCATGCTTAGCTAACTTTACTGGTTTAGTCATCAATGTGAGACCTGAAATTTATGAATCCAGTTTATAAAAAAAAAAAAAAAAAACATAGTCCAGAGAAAAACTACTGATATTGACAAATACCGCCACCCTAACTTCATGTTTTCTGCTACACAGTTCTCCTCTATCAGTTTTTCCCTGAGCTGTAAAATTTGTCTCTAAGGCATCAAAATGTAAAACAGGCACATTATCCCCCTACAGGGCCAGGAGAAGGCAAAGGCCATGTCAAATCAGTTTCAGAAGCAGCTGCCATGTGTGACATTTAGGAGTAAAAGTAAGTATCAAAGTGCGTAAGGCATTTCTTCATTCTAGAGAATACCCAGTAGATATCTAGCGTCAGGGATGGATATAAAACTCGAAGGATGGCTTCCCACACCCCAGATTTGTGAAGACCAAATACCCTTCAGGACACTGGTATTGTTTCCTGTCTCCTGTTCCGTAATTAGGACCCATATGATTATTTTCATGCAAGTAGAATCTTTTAGGATCCAATAGATATTTCCCTTAAAACTCTATGAAACAAAGTAATTATGGAATTGGCCATTAATGCCTTGCAGGGGAGAGCAAGTCTCTAGAGAACCCCAAAACCAAAGACTTGTCTGTGTGGTTTTTGTTTTCTTGTTTGGGAGTTGGGGAGAGGGGCAAGATGGGGCGGCCTAGATTGGAGAGGGAACATAATGCGTGATCGTGCAGAGAATTCCTGAAACGACTTCAGTGTGATCCCTGAGATTTCATTTTAAGTTCAAAACGGAGAGTATCCATCCAAAGAAGGGACATTTTGAAACAGTACAAGACTGGGAGCAGTTCAAAAAGAACAACTTAAAGTGTTGTTCTTGCCTTAAATATTTGCATAGCTCCCATATCAAAGACCTAAGGCTATCATCACATTTACACACATACCCTGGCTTAAAAATAGGAGTTCAATTTTAAACAATCAATTCTGTTGAGATATAGCAGTCAGTCGCTAACCTGACACTGGGCTGAATTCAACTTAATTTTTAAAAAGCCACATTTTTTTGTTTAACATAAAACCTCTAGCCACAGGTCCAGATCTCAGCTCTGTGCTTTCCCTGATCAGATGGGTCCCTCCTCAGACTTTTAACTGGACTCTGGAAACTTGTTCTTGTTTTAAATAAATGCTGCTCTACCTGCAGCGTCCATATGAACCCCCTCATTGCCTGGTTCTGCCTTTCTTTTGAGCCCACTGGATCGAGCACCGTTGAATTTCCCCTTCCTGTGCGTGAGTAAGGTGGGGAACAGTTATAGGGGCATGGGGCGTGTGGGTGCCTGGGTGGGGTACCATGAGCTGGGGTTTGCACCTGGGCCTGGGGGCATGGGCACCATGGACCAGGAAGTGTGGGAGGGGGCTGGAGCATGAGGACACGTCTGCCTCTGCACACCCTTGCTGAAACAGGGCTTCTCCTTCCTCCAGTAAAAACCTGTCCCCGTGCCATCCAGCTCTCCCACTCATTAGTTTTTTGGTCCTTGTCATCTTCTGACTTCTCCCCTCAGCTTACCGGGCTCTCTCTTTCTCTCCTTTCTCGGGGAAGGTGCTCAACAGGGCAGTGGCCCACAAAACATATGCTTTTATTCCTGAATTTTCAACCTGCCTTACTTTTTCTACTTTTTCCTTCAGCATATAAACACACTTATTTCTCTACAATTTTTGAGAGACGTCTCCAACCCTGTACCTCTCTCTCTCTACCTGCAACTTCTCCGCCGCCTTCTCGCTGAGGACTCCTGAAATCTTGCTCACAGCCCGTACTGCCTCACATCTCCTGCCCTTGAGGCCAGGCTTCTGTGACCACCTCTCTACTGACATGCTCTGGCCAGGGCCACTCAGTGAACAAACCGGATGATTACCTTCCTGTCCTTTCCCCTGCCAACATGTGTGAGATTTTGACCATGTGCAAACTCCATCCTTGAAATTTCTTCGTTCCTTAACCTCTGTGGTATATCCTTCTCCTGATTTCTTCCAGCCTCTCTGGCAACTTTTAAACATCCATCGTGGATTCTTTCCTTCTACCTATTCCATTAAGGTCAGGGTCCCTGAAATTCTATATGTCCTTTTTCTCTCAACACACAGCCACCCACGGCAATGATTGGCATCTTCGTAGAAAACATCAGTAAATCTGGCGTCTTCGATCCAGAATTCTTTCCTGATCCCCAAACCATGGACCCAGATGCCCACAGGACATTTCTGCACACAAGTCAGTGCACTTCACACTCAACTCATGACCCTGGTCCCCATCTCTACGAGATACCCTACCCCTGTTTCCCAGGCTCAATGTGTCTTTCTCAACCCTACCACCTGCCTTGTCCTTGCAATCTCATGGGTCACCAGACACTACCAGGCTCCCCTGTCTTCTGACTCCCAACACCCATCGCCATTGCCTCTCTGCAGGAGTTGTGAGTTTTTGCTTTCACCTTCTCCAGACTGACCTCCTCGCCTTCAGTCTCGCTGCCTTCCCGTCTGTCAGCTGTGCTCCGGTCACACATCGAAACAAGCATGCCTCTGTGAGGAAACTGCCGAAGGTTTCCTGTTACCTCTCAAACGGGAGAAACACGTGCAGTTTGCTTCTGGCCTTGCCTTCTGCCTTATTCCCTATGAGGAAACCACATCCCATCCATGTCCATCCACATGCAGAGCTGCTCCCGTGCCGGAGCACTCCATGCTCCACCTCGAGTCTACCACTTCCCATACACTGTCCCCATGCTACAAGTGTCACTCTTCCACTTCTTCCGGAAACACTCCCCTCCCCACATTATGTGTCTTTCAGAATGCTGATCAGTTCACCTGCTTCCAGGAGCCCATCCTGATGTCTTCGGTTCCCTGCTCTGACCTCTGCCCAGCCCTCTTGAGCCCTTCTGAGGCATGTGACGCAGCGCTGATGAGACTGGAGCATAGTGACTGTCAACCTGTCTTCCCCAACCCACTCTGTGCAAGTTCGGGCAGCAAAAGCGACGTATGCTTTCTGTGCTCCCAACATGTGGCACAGTGCCTGCCATCCAGAAGTCATTCAGGAAGCTATATATATTACTAGTATAGTAAGAAAGCGGATATTAATAAAAATAACAACTGGCATTTGAATAAAACCTTAAGGTTCATAAAATGCCTTCATAAGCATCATCTCATTTTATCCCCAAATAGTTGTTATCCTCGTGACAAACGTGGATAATTGGTCTCAAAGTGTGTATGTGGGTGGTTGGGCCAAGGGGAGAGCTGAAAGGTGGCAGGGGTGAGTCTCTGGAACTGACATATTCTGGCTATGGTACCATGCTTCCCTCATTCTCTGTGGAACTGGACAGGCCCGCGCCCACTTCCCTAAAGCCTATCAATCTGGCTGGCCTTCCCTGCCGACTGCCCGGGGCAAACACGCCTAGATTCAGTCTCCGCGGCCCCGCACTTGTGCTGCACGTACAACCAGCACCATCTGGGAGCAGCTGAACTGTTTTCCTCACCGCTTTGTGGCTTTAACACTCATAAATAAAACCTCTCAGGGCCTGAGAACTGCAGGGACTTTCCTTCCTCTTGTTTCCCAGTGGCATAGGAATTAATGCAATGGAAGGCAAGCTTTTTTTCTTTAAACATGAAGATTAATGGTCATCAGCACAAAGGAATTACCAAGAATATTTCAGAATCACAAATTATGTAGTGAGAATGGGAAAATAAATCTTAAGAATTAAGAAAAGTGTCAGGTTTTGAAGATCTTAATTGCGTGGCTGCTTTGAAAAAGAGTGGTACTTTAATAGGTGAACGAGTCCCACTGTGACCCAAAGAAGCCAGTGGGTACAAGTCTGTGGGGCTGTAGCAAGTGGTTCCGAAGCACCAGCTGTGGGATGGGGCACACCAGCAAAGCCACCAGTATAGCGTGGCTATTTGCAATGAAATCAATACAGTCTCTGTAACCAGTTACGGATTTTCCAGATATAATTTGTATGGGCTTTTCTTTCTTGTCTGTGACTGCTGGTGTCTTGCATTCCAATTTTGTGATAAACCAAAAGGACCATTTATTACCTGAGGGTTTCTTTAGAAGAGATATTACAATGTGTTCAGGTTACCTGCAGCTCAGGACATGACGCCGGAAGTAAGGGGTATTCTGTATCAGCGTGGATCACGGACCCACAAAACAGCTCCCAGCACAGGCTGGCTGGTCAGTCACTCACCAGAGGTTAATGCAGTGCCTTCTCTGGGCCAGACACTGTTCCAGGCACCAGAGTTTGTCCAACAAACAAGACAGGCAAGGTCTCAGCTCTAAGGGAGTGCATGTTCCAACCATGGAGAAGAAAATAGAAAAAATAAATGAATGAAGGACAGAATGTCCACTTAAGGTAAACACTATAAGGAAAGTGAGATAGGGCATTGGTAGGACAGGACTGAAGTGGGGCTGGGGTCTAATTCAGAACGGGTGGTCAGGGAAGGCCTCACTGAAGAGGAGACTCTTGAAGCTAGCAAGTCAAAGAAAGCAAGGACCACACCTGATTTTGCAGGCCCAGTCCATGGAGGTGGCAAATGTTACCTCTGGTCAGCCTGGGCCATGTTTATAAGTGGCTGACTGTGGGGCCCAGGGCCATAAATAGGGCCAGTGCCATTTGTGGCTGTTTTTATGATAAATACAATTACTAAAAACTTCCGTACAGTTCACAAAGTACTTTAAAGATCTGAGGTAGATGCTAATTCAGAGATTACTAAATTAGCCCCTTTGTTGCCCCACCGAAGACATGGGGGTCTGGGGCAGTGGTGAGCTTCGCATTAGTTTGCTCATTCCATATCAGCAAAGTGTGAAAAGCCTTCAAGGGGCTCACCGTGGAGTTGGGGGCCACAGCGTATGGACCAGGGAGGAGGAAAAGTGCAGAAGGCAGTCATCTCAGGACCACACCTGGATGTTGCCAGGGCCCGAGCCAGGACTAGAACCCCAGGCTTCGGACATCCAGTCTAGAACTTTACCTGCTTCAATTCTTTACCCCCCCCCCCACCGCCCATATATCTCAGCTTTGTATTTACTGTTTCTTCCACCTGGAAAAACTTCCCCCATCCCAGCACCCTCTCCAGTCCATTTGGTTAACAGCTGTCAGCTCTCACCTCCCACTCTGCCTCCCTAGAAGCCTTGCCCCGGCCTCTTCCCTCTGAACATTGTTGTGGCATTCTCACTATTTCCTGTGCCGCCATTGGTCTTTCTCCCATCGGTCTGCTCATCCCACAGACTGTGAGCTTTCCTTCGTGGCCACAGTGTATTCTCAGGACCTTTAAAATGCCTGGCACACAGTAGGCACTCAATAAAGTTCCGTTGAATAAGTAGGCAAGTACACAAGTCTATCGAGGATGTTGCACTTCCCCTTTTCCTCCCTCAAGGCATCGCCCCAGATCCCGGTGCACTGGCTTGCCCCACCAGGGCTTCACTGAGGCCTGCCCTCCACAGAGAGCCTGGAGACCACTCATACCGCACTTACCCAGCCTGGGCGTGTCAGTCTGATGAACAGAAGACCCAGGAGAAGCCCTGACCGAGTCCATTCCTCCCAACTGCACCCCTTCTCAAAAGACTGGGAAATTCTCTCGATAACTCTGTGAGTAAGCACTGATTGCCCCCCAAAAGCCACCAATTCCTTAGCAGTTTTCCAGGTACCCCGACAACGCCGACTCACAGAACTGGCCTGGGAAGAAACACACCACAACTGTCAGAGAGGCTGTGTTGAAAGAGACCGTGTGTGGGTTTTTCCCCCTTTTCCCATTTTCCAAATACTCTGTAAAGTGGTTATGCTACTTTTCTAGCTGAAATGTTTATATTTTTAAAAATGAGTCTTTGACAACAGCTTAGAGAAAATATTTCTTTTCTAAGTGTCAGCTATGCCAACACTCGGTACAGGTTGGCTCAGCATTTAATTATTATGTTCCTGAGTCCTGAGTGTCTTTGCTGGGTCTCTCACAGCTAGACTGGCACAGAGGCAATCTGAGACTTTTCTCTGCTAAGATCAATCAAGGGCCTGCCTGGCATATTGTGGCTGCTCAGAAAACACTGCTGGCTCCTTTGCTCATGCAGCAGGATTGAGGTCAGCCCCAGGGCTTCAGCCTGAGGGCTGAGGAGAAGGCTCCCCTTCTTCCTGGCCCTGCCTGACCACACTCTTCCCCAATCATGATGGCTAATGCATGTCTAAGACTCTGAATTCAGTTCTCTGGTGGATTAAGGTGGAGGTAAATTTGTTGCCATTTCCACAGTGAAGAGGTAGAGTTTTTCCTCCTCGTTTGATTCTGGTGTGGCCCTGTCACTGTTTCAACAAACTGAAAGAAGCAGAGGTGCCCTGTGCAAGTTCTAGGCCTGGGCCTCAAAAAAGGCTGGCAGCCTCTGCTTTTGCACACTGTGGAGACCTGAGCTACCATGTAAGAAGTCAGCTACACTGATAGAGAGACCGGGGGTGGGGTGGGGTAGAAGTAGCACCCACATCAATAGGGGGAGGCCTCAAGACTACGTAGAGAGAGACCCTGCCATCACAGCATCCCAGCTGAGCCCAGCCCTGCAGCCATCACCACCAAGGTACCAGCCACGAGAGGGAGCCATCTGGGTGTTGCAGCTGGTGGAGTCCCAAGACCACTACAGCATAGCCAGTGGCACATGGAGCAGAAGAGCGGCCCAGCTGAGCCCAGTCAATGCACAGAATGAGGAGAGATAATAGAATGGCTATTATTTTAAGTCTATCGAGCTGGCTTCCAAATAAAACCAACACAACCTGCTGATGAGACAAAGCTGAGTTTACTGCTTACTGTGGTAAGGGAGAATACCATGTGGCAAAGCTTTGTCAGTGTCTCCAAGTGGGGAAGATGAGGTCAGAATTTATTTGTACCTAGAAGCTTGGTTTAAGGCCATGTTTCATTAGAGAGATGTGATTCGAATGGGGCAAGAATCGCCACATAACAATCCAAGATTGGTGGAAACAGCAAGGCAAGGGATTTCCAGGTGAGGAATTCAAAGAATCTTAGAGCACAAACTGTTGATGTTTCCCATTGAAGAATTGATGAGAAGTTCCTTTAGTGAACAGTCAAACCATTTTCCTGGGGAGGAGACTCCTAAATAAATAAAGTCATACTAATGAAGGTAGAA
This sequence comes from Tonatia bakeri, assembly GCA_004024845.1. Classification (NCBI taxonomy): domain Eukaryota; kingdom Metazoa; phylum Chordata; class Mammalia; order Chiroptera; family Phyllostomidae; genus Tonatia; species Tonatia bakeri. The sequence goes on from PVIA01001594.1 coordinate 29,848, forward strand.
GAATATTAAAGTTCTGCTAACGAAGACAGAGAAATAGCACAAAGTCATGTTAATATAAGCAATAAGATATAGTTTATGTTCTCATGTCCAGGCTGAGTGTGGGGCTAGCTGATTTCGATTCTCAAGCCACTAAGTTTGGGGATGGTTTGTTATACAGCAGTTAACAAGTGAGACACTCCTCAAACCTTCCACTTCTCAATGTTTCTGTATTTCTCAATTCATTCATTCATCACATATTATACACCCATTATGTGCCAAGCATAGGGCTTGGCACTGATGACATGAAAGAGAATAAAACAGGGAGCCTGCTTTTTCAGAGCTTAACTTGTAGTCAGGAAGAGCCAGACAATAAAACACTAAATTAAAAAAAAAAAACTAACAAGGTGATCTCTATGCTAATGAAGTGTTCTGAGGAAAATGAAATAGAGCAATGGAAGTTCTCTTGAGAAGATGACATCTGTATGGACGACACGTGAATGGCGGAAGGATCCAACAGCTCAGGCTCTCAGGAGAGAACATTACAGGCAGGGGCACAGCCAAGGCCAATTCCATGAGGCAGGAAAGAGCACTGGCATGCTGGAGGGACAGAAAGGCCAACGTGCCTGAAACATGCTGGCCAAGGCGGGTGTGGCCTGCGATGAGGCCAGAAAGGCTGTGAGAGGTCAGACCACACAGGGCTTTGATGGTCACGGGGAGGAACTTAGAAGCCACTGGAGCCGTGCTGCCCACTAGAAATCAAATGCAGGCAGTGTATGCAATTTTTAATTTTCTAGTAGCCACATTTTTTTAAGCAAAAATAAATAGGTATAACCAAAATTAATTTTTTTGGTTTTGCTTTTAATTGTTGTTCAAGTACAGTTTTCTGCCTTTTCCCCCCAGCCCTCCCCACCTCCCTCTTGTTTCTACACACACACGCCCTTGTTGTTGTCCATGTGTCCTTTATACTTGTTCCTGCAAACACTTCACCCTTTTCCCCTGAAATTCCCTCCCCTCTCCCCTCTGGTCACTGTCAGCCTGTTCTCAATTTCAGTGTCTTTCATTATATTTTGCTTGTTTGTTTGTTTTGTTGAATAGGTTCCTGTTACACAATGGAATTCTATGCAGCAGAGAGAAAGAAGGAGCTCCTATCCTTTGCAACAGCGTGGATGCAACTGGAAAGCATTATGCTAAGCAAAATAAGCCAGGCAGTGAAAGACAAATACCATATGGTCTCACCTTTAACAAGGACCAGAATTAGTTTTAATATTTTATTTAACCCAGTATATCTAAAATATTACTTTAACATGTACTCCATCCATAAAATTATTAATGGGATATTTTACATTCTTTTTTAGTGCTAAGCCTTTAAAATATATATGATACTTCCAGCACATCTCAGTTCAGACTGGCCACATGACAAGTGCAGAGCAGACACCTGTGGCCAGTGGCTACCATATGAGCCGGAGCAGCCTGGGAGGGTCTAATGATCATCATCCTCAGAGCCGACTCATTTCTGTCTTCCCCCCATACTGACCTGCCATCATCACCCACCAAGAGCTTACATCATTCCATCTAAGCACTGCCACGTCTACCCCATCACCTTCACCCCAGCTCAAATGTCTTCGTTATTTTGCACAGCAGTTATTCCTACATCCTCTGAATTGGTCTTTCTGTCTTTGCTCTCACTCCACCAGTCTCTCCCCACCAGGCTACTGATGTGTTCCTCTAAAGCACAGCTTCCATCTTCTCCCTTCTCCCCTTCCAGTCGTCCACACGTCCTCTGCCCCCTGAAGTTCAGACTCCTTTGGAAGGCCCTCAGGATCCCTCCTGAAATAGCCTCACCCCTCCTTTTAGCCTTCTTTCCCACAAACCCCTTTATACAATACAATTAAAATCCAGGTCCCAGCTTGGTCCACTTCATCACCCTGTCCCAGTGACTTACAAAAGTAATGTTATTTTATTTCCCAAAATATCCTTAAGCACCATGGGTTAATTATAGTGAAACATCAGAAGCTTTCAGGATTTGTTTCTGTTTACCATTTTCCTTTAACAGCAGTTTTCTTCTCTGTATAAAAGTGTTTTCTATTTTTCATTTGATAGTTTTTATTCTGTAAAATTTTTATTCTTTTAAAAGCCATTCCAGTGCCCTGCAACATTTGTGTATGAGTTGCCTGCTTGCCTCCTGATTTGTTTGTGCTCATCCCACAGCCAGCTCTGGGCAAAGTGGCGCTTGGCAGCTGCACACCATCAGGCATCATACATGTTGTGTGTGTGTGTATGTGTGTGTAAAATTTTAAAGTATACTTAATTGTATTTTGAAAACCTATGACATCACTTGAAATTATGAGAAACACCGTGGGATATAACAAGTCTAGGCTGGGAATCTCTTAAAATCCTCCTTGACTTTGGTTATGACCTTGTAAGGGCATCTTCACCACCAATTTTGAAGTATGGTTGAAAGCCATTCCTCATGATTTTCCTTTTTTCCCCTTGGTTGAAACACTTAAGTAACTGAATATGTAATTTTTGCAGACCCCATTCCAAAAGAGCCATCAAAACAAAATTCACGTGATGGCCACATGCCGGTGGCTGTCACACAGCTGCTCTTGACTATTTACGGATGTGAGATATTAACTCCAGAGTTCGACTGGGAGTGAATTGAGTCATAACTTGTTATTGAAGGAAGCTTGTGCTTGCATCTCTGAAAATTAATATTAAAAGTCAAGGGGTTCATGAGCTTGTTACAGCTGGAGTCCCCATTCCCTAGATCTTGTCTACCAACTCGATTTGGCTTGACTTTAATTTGGTTTGGGAGCCGACTTCAGTCTTTGCATACATGAAGGTCTAATAGCAAACACATAATGGCCTTTCTGCTTGCCAGACCACGGGCCCAGTACTCTTCTGAGAAAACCTACAAACAAAGCTGCCAACCAAAATTAATTTTAGACTTTAATAAAGAATCAAAGCATTTATCTGAGCAACAAGAGCTGCAGCTCAGAAGACAAAGATCCAGGCAGCAACATAAAATGTGCCCCTGAAATAAAGGAGAGGCCACCTTTTATAGAGAAACTTCTGCCCATAGTTCCCATTTTGGTTTATGTCATGCAAATAAGGCTTCCAAATCCTACAGTTCTGATTGGTTAGGGTAAGTCACTCTCTGCTGGCCGGATGGTAGCAATGGGAAGGAAGGAGGAACTTCCCTACAGTGATGCACTCAAACAACAGCATAAACAGGCAGAACAGTGCAAGAGGTTAGAACTTTAATCTGTGGTTTTTCCTGGGGTGCAAGGTTCTTGAGATTTCAACTTTAGGCCCATTTAACACAAGGAGTCTTGACAGGTAAATTCCTTCTCAGTGTATAAAGCTTATACAACTCATGTTTCCTCGGTCTCCCTAGAGTTTTGGTCTCCATCTTTTTCTGCCTCCATCTAACACTAAACCCTTACTGAGCACCTACTATGTGCTGTCCTTTGGAGAGACAGATAAATGAGGCACCAGCCTCTTAACCACTAAGGAATTTACGTGTAAATAAAGAATGTTTTAAAGAAGTTCCTTGAGGTGATTCAAGAAAAATGAGTGCTTCTTTTAAGGCTGGAGATTCCAGGCAGTTTGGTAGGTGAGAGAGGTCGGAAAAGTAGGTAGAGAAGAGGTTAGAAGAGGCTTTAGGGCTGGGTGTGATTTAGGAAGGGAGGGCAGAAAAAGGCCAAGTTTGACTGGTTTCACGTGCTGATGAGTCACAACTGTCAGTCCAGGTTGTCCAGGAAAAGCTGCCGCTTTAAATCCCCCAGAGGGGACCAGGTGGAACCAGAGGAACCTGACCTGGAGATGGGCCCTGCCGCAACTCACCAAGACCTTGACAATGCCCTCATTTAACTCTAGTTTCCTCATCTGTAAAATGGGAGCATTGGATCATTTGGTCTCAGGGGTCCTCCAACTTGAGATCACAATCCCCTGAATTGCCTTCTTAACAGAACTGTCCCCTGAATGAGGGTCAAAATGTGCAGACAATGTGAACTGTGTATGCCAGATGTCGCAGTTAGAAGCTGATGGTGATGAGTCATGAGCCACAAGTACACATTATCTGCCCAAGAACACTGAACCCCTTTCAATCTCTCAGTTATCCTCACTTGTCCCCAATTTCTTCCCATTTCTCTCTGTTTGGTTTAGGTTTTAATCAATCATTTTAATCATCAATCATTCCCTCATTCATTCATTCATTCATTCATTCAATAAAAACATTTGGTACTGCTGAGTACTGGGCCCTATGTTTGCCACCACAAACTATCCCAACCTCCCTGTGGGATGGACTTTCTAAGTGAAGAATGCTGTCAGGCTGGTCCCAGGAATCTGATGCTAAGCTCTGGGGAAGGTCTTGCCCATTTTGGGGGGATTTTCACCAGATTTCCTGGAATGGAGAGTGGGGGAAGTTATCATGTACAAGTGTCCTATTGCACTTGAGACTCAACACTTTATTTGAGATTCCCTCCTCCTTCACATCACTCCTCTCCCCTCAGTGAACAAGAATATCCATTTCCCCCTCCAGATAAAGCCATTTCAGTCCCTTTGGCCTTCTTACACTCCTTACTCAGAGGAGGCAAGTGACCCCAGGATGTTGAAGGGCCAGTGTGGTCCCGACAAGCAAAGGAGGCCCACCAGCAGTGGATTAAAGCAGAAGGAACTTATGTTGGGAGAGGGATTAGGCCCAGGCTTGTTGGAGAGAGGCCCCTGGCAAAACCAGCTAGTAGCTGAGTAATCTGGGTTTCTGGGTTTCAGGGCTCAGGGCACCTGACAGCAGCAGGCATTTCTCTCATACCTCCAAGTCACCCTCTTTTCCCTTCCGGGGGCTTCTTACCTGCTTTGAACTGGGAGGACCTGTTATGGAATCTAATCAATGTTCCAAACTTGAGGACACCTACCTCAAGGGAGACCAGGCAAGCTCCCCCAGCTGTGGACACAGCAGGCAGGCCTGGGCTTCTGCTGGGGTTAAGGCCCTCCATCCATGCCCAGCCTGACTTGGTGATCAATGCCTCCCATGGGCGCAGGAGCCATAGCCTTTCCTTCTTCCTTCAGGAGGTTACATCTTAGCCCTAGGCTTCTTTGTCCTGAAGAGTGCTCATATTTGTCATGAAGGAGGTGGTGAAGGCAGGAAAAGGGAGTGTTGGCCTGGGAACCCAGAGCAGCCCAAAGTAATCGCAACCTTTAAGTGAAAAGAGGGAAAAAATGAGTTGGGGTGGGAGGCTTGTTTAAAGGCAGAAATGAATTGGGGTGAGAGAGTGCGATGGTAGGTATGTAAGGGGAGAGAGAGAACGAGACTTACTTACAGTCTTCTGAGAGCAAAAAGTTAGAATCTTCCCCTACCACAGCAGGACCTCAGGGCTCAGCATAAGAATCTCAATATTTCAATGTCTCTCCCATCCCTCCACCACACCGCTCCTCCCCCACACCCCTCTCTTCTTTCACTTCAGTGGTTTGCATTACTGTTTGCCAAGCTCCAAGAGCCTCAGGACCTATATCTACTGCAGCCCCAGCTGTAAGTCTTCCTCCCCACTCCAGGAATTTCACAAATAAATCACTGAGAACAGAGCTCTCCTCACCACAAACAGCATGCCGGCTTCTGCTCAGTCTCTGTGGCCTTGGACCAGCTCCTGGAAGGGGGCCCTGACTGGTGACAAGCACCCACACAACCTGTCTCTCATGAACACTCAGCCCCAGGGAGGCCCTGCCTCCCAGGTGACCTGACAGGCTTGGAGGGAGCCCGCGAGGCCAGGTTGTGCTGCTCACGGCCACCCCCACCCTAGGCTAAGCTAGGCCCACGCACAAGGTTCCCTCCCAAGGGACCAAGCACACAACACAGCGACCTTGAGAAAGTTATTTTAGCCCCTGCAGACTTCCCATTCCCTGTTTTAAAATAGATCAGAAATTTATGCTGCTCAATTCACAAAGAAGCTGCCTCAGAAAAGACTGATTTGTTCTGAAGTGTTTTGGCTTCCTGAGAGGAACCCAAGGTTCTGGAAACCTCTCTGAGCCAGCACAGACACAGGTGTCCACACATGCGTGATATGCAAACCCACCCACGAACTCCTGGGGCCAAGAATATTATTCTGTGCACTGCTGGGTCCCCTACAGTAGAGTGCTTGGAATAAGGATAATGCTCAATAAATAGTTATTGAATGAATACACTTGGCAAATATGTCCTGTGTCCCCTTCTCATGCCAGCCATTGTGCTCAGAGCTTAGCTCAGCCCTAGCCCTCAGGTTGCCCACAGTCCAAGAGGGCGACAGACACATAAGCAAATACAGCTGATAGAGGGTGTTTATGGGAACAGAAAAGAAAACGGGGCACAGACAGGGAGGCTCAGAAGAGCAAGCTCAGCTCTGCTCTTTTCGGGGAGGCAGGGACAGGAGGGGATGGCAGCTCCGAGCACTGAAAGAAGGGTGGGGGTTCACTAGTTGGATAAGAGGGGAGGTGGTAGAGGTGGTAGAGGGGGTGGCAGATATCTTCGTGCTGAGGGAAAATGTTTTCCAAAGCATAGAGCCCTGAGACAACATGGCAGAGTCCAGAGCACCACAGATTTTCCCACTCTCAGGGCTGGACCCCGGGAAGGAGGCCGAGCATTTAGAGAGGAGCAGGGGAGGGGAGGAAGAAGGCTGGTTAAGGAGGGCTGGATCTGTAGGTTATTAAGTCCCAGCATTTTTGAGTTGTTCTTATACTTAATATCAACATGCTTATTAGACCCTTAAAATGTAGTAGTTTTACTTTTCTCTCTGCTGACTGAGAAACTACCAGCGTAGGGGCTTGCAAACTGCCCACAGTAACTCTGAGACACCACTCCCCTCATGTCTGTCTCCATACTGGGGCCTGTATATTGGAAAGCATTACTTAGGCGGACCATATACAATGATTTATTACCCAAACTGGTTCACTCTGGGAACTGAAGGGTCATTGTGAATAACTGACCAGGGCAACGAGTGACAACTGGGACCATTCTGGGGAAACCAGGATGGACGGTCACTCCAGCTAAAGATCTGCCATTGAAGGGTTTTAGAGAGGCCAACAATGTGAGCAGATTCACAAAAGGGGTGAGAGGATAAGGATGGAGGCCCTCGCCAGCTTTGGCATTCTATGAATCTATGATTGATAGACATTGGAAGGCTTAGATAAAATATGTCCTCAAGGAAGTTTTGGGGGTGGACTGCAATTCAATCTAAACCTTGAAGACCATACCAATATCCTGTGTTTTCAGGTGAAACTCAATAAAAGTGCCCAAGAAAAACACTCTCAAGGAAGCTCCACTCATCCACCCATCCAAGAAGGGAAAGGGGATGCCCGTGAAAACATTCCATTGAAATTAAAGCCGCGCTGCTCACCCACCTCTCCCTCAAGCCCTTGCCCTCCTTTCCTCCGCCTCCTCCTGACTCCAGTAGCACAGGTGAGAGGGGATAGGATCTGTAACAGGATGTGAGCAGGAGGAGGTTAAGTTAGTGCTGTTGATTTTACCCCATAGCGATTCTCTCCCTCTCAACCTCTGCCCCCACAATAAACCAAAAAACATTCTGTCTTAAAAAAATATTCATGGCTACTCATTGCCTGAAGAATTAAGCACAAGCGCTTCAACTTCCGTTTTAAGACCCTCTACACTATGAAGATAACCCACCTCCTTCACGCACCTTTTTCTTACAATCTAATTGGAATTCTTGCCAAGCATACCTTACATTCTGCTCTCTAGGTGCTACCTCATGTTCTGTCTACTCCTTACTCATCAAAATCCTGCCCACAGTAACTCTGAGACACCCCTACCCTCATGTCTGTCTCCACACCAGGGTAATTTCATCTCGTCAATGAAGCTTGTCTTTTCTCTTCCCTCTCGTTCTTTCAAGTTACTTAAACACTTATCCTTCAAGATACATATACGCTGTACTTCTACATAAAATTACAAGCAGTGAGTGTTGGTATCTACCTCTGCATTCTCTTTCCTAAGAAACTGGTAGCCAGTGTGGTTTAAAGAAGTTTACATACATTCGCTTATGTATGTCCCACACTAGGCTAGTTCTATTCATTTGGAAATTCAAAGAAACTAGAAGAGCCAAAGCACTTGAAAAGGAACAAAGTTGGAGAATGCATACTATCAATTTCAAGGCTTATTTGAAAGCTATGATAATCAAGATAGTATGATGTTGGTGTAGTAATGAGCGAATACATTAATGGAACAGTATTGAGAGTTCAGAAATAGAATCCATAATTACTCAATTGCTTTTTGACATACATGTAAAGTAATTTGCACTGTTTTTGGAGAAAGAATCATCTATTCAGCAAATTGTGCTCGAACAATTGGATAAAAATGCAAAAAAAATGCCACTTTGATTCATATCTTATGTCATATTCAAGAAATAACCCAAAATAAATCTTAGACCTAAATATAAAACTTAAAACTGTATAAAACTTCTAGAAGAAACATAGAAGAAAATCCTTGTGACTCAGGGTTAGACAAAGATTTCTCAGATACGATATTAAAACATAATCTATTGTAAACATTTAACAAATTAGATTTCACCAAAAATAACTTTAAACAAAGAGAGAAAAAGAATTTGGATGAAATATTTGCAGATCTCAGATCTGATAAGAGAATTGTATCCAGATTATATAAAGAAATTTTTAAACTCAACAATAGTAAACCAAACAAATCCGTTACAAAATGGGCAAAAGATTTAAATACATACTCCATCTAAGAAGAATATGGATGACAAACAAGTACATGAAAAAACATATGTAATTAGTTTAGGAAAATACAAATTAAAAATCACAGTGAGATACACACCCACGACACACCCACGACACACCCACTAACACTAGTCTGAAACTGAAAAGACTAACTAGATCAAGTGCTGGCGAAGGCGTGGAGGAGCCAAAACCCCCACATGCCTCTGGTGGGAACGTAAAATAGCATAACCATTTTGGAGAACAGTTTCTTAAAATTTAAACATGTGCCTACCATCTGTTCCAGCCATAACACTTCTAGGTATGTACACAAGAGATAAAAGCAAATGGCCGTGCAAAGATTTATACTGAATATTCAAGGCAGCCTTATTTGTACTAGCCAAAAATTGGAAACAGTACAAGCATCTATCAATAAGTGAATGTGTAAAAAACTGGCAGCATATCTATTCAATAGATTATTACTTAGCAATAAAATAGAGTAAATTATTGATATATGTAACAAAAAGGATGGATTTCAAAATAGTTATACTGAGTGAAAGCAGCCAAAAAAAGAAGAGTGCATCCTCTATGATGTCATTTGTACAGAATTCTATAAAATACAAACTCATCTAGAATGACATAAGGCAAATCAGCAGTGGCCTAAGGACTGGGGGAGGGCAGCAGAGAGGATGCTGGAAAGGAGGCAGAAGGGCCACCAAGAGAGACAGGAAAACTTTCGAGAGTGACGGACATAATCACTATCATCATGGTGGAGATAATTACACGGGTATACACATATGTCAAAACTTATCGAAGTGTTCACTGTAAATATATGCAGTTTATCTTATGTCAAATATATCTCAATGAGATTTAATTTAAAAAAATAGGCATAGTCTGTCACCTAGGAGTTCAGAGTCATGGTCTCACTCAAGAGACACCACTTGAAGGAGGGAAGGGTTTTTGTTCGTCTATTTTGTTTTAACATCCTCTAGTGCAGCGTTCTCCACTATCACTCAGCACCTGATCTACCACACTTACAATGTCCTGCTGTCCCCACCATGCGTCCACACAAGGAGGGGCGTCTGGTGATATGACGGGCAGATACGTCAGTCTGACTTCTTGAGACTTGCACCAGTTCTGAACCACAAGTGACCCTCTGAGATAAGAATGAAGGACTGGTCCCTGGGGCCTTTAGACTTGGAAGAAGCCTTGGGGTCTTCTGGTCCTACCTCCATCCAACGCGGGAATCCCTCTACTTCTTAGTAACCCTCATCCGCCCTCTGACAATGTCTCTGAGGGGAAACTCCCACTGGTCACTGAGTATGAAACAACTAGCTGCATTCCCATGGGAAGAAAAACCAGAGTAGGACAAGAGGAAATGAGAGTTGTCCCTAAAACTAATCAGGGTCTCTACCCTTACTTTCAGTGTGGTTCCTTGAGAATCTCAAATTTAGGAGGAAATAAATAGTTTTCAATGGAAGTAGAGGAAGAAAGAGATGGGCGAACGTGGAGAGTAAGACTTAAGTTGTCAATAAATTGTTTTTAAAAAGTTGCATTTCTGACCCAGCGGGCTATTTCTGTTTGGTTGAAGTGGTTTATATGTTAGTTAGCACTGAGTATCTCTGAGCACGTCTCTTAATGTCTCATTGCCTCGGTGTTCTCAACTCTGTGCATCTAAAGTCGAGAGTGTGGGCCTGCCTTTCTCCTGATCAGCAGCGAGGCTCAGAACTTTGGGTTCTGAGGAGAGAAAAAAAGCTCTGTAGAGAAAGACCAGAACTGTATCATTTCCATTTCTTTCTGACACCTTTTCAAGCTTGGTGACTTCAGCTACTTTTCTGAAGGGAATAATCTTTTAAGCTTTCCATCCAATCTGTTCTCAGACAGGAGTTTAAACTCCCCCATTCGAAGTTTATCAGACAGATCTGCAGAGACTTTTCCGGGAGGATGTTTACAAAGGACTTTCCGTGTTGCCAAGAAAAGAGAGAGAACGAGAACGATAGGGTTTCTGAAGGGCAGTTTCAGAGGCAGTGAGATTTAAACACAGAGGGAACTTTCTTTCTCTGACTCACGGGCTGTCCGAAGGCTGGTGGTGGGCAGCGCAGCATGCAAGGAGCAAACGGCTTCCCTGTGGGTGAGGGTCCCTCATAATCACACGAGCTGTGGAGTTTGCCTTTTAGGTCATCTTTCATTCTCTTGTTAAAATTGAAATTACTCCTGGGGTTAAAGCCTGTAGTTCTATTTTCCACCACTCTTCTGCTTTTTATAGAATCACTTTATTTTGCGGGGGAGGGAAGGGCAGTCTTCTTAAAAGGCGATGTCTTGCTTAGTGACAGTGTCCTATCTACATGACTGTGTGGCACTAAGCATGTAAGAATGAATTAATCTTTAGGGAGAAGGGAATGCTGGAATATGGTACTTTATATCTGGTAAATCATGAGATACAGGCACAGAGCATTTTAAGTATGGCTTCAGCAATCCCAGAATTATTTTGAAACGATGTACCTGTTCAGGTATTTACAACTCTGAAACTCCCCAATTGCAGAAATCTAAATGTGTTTGGTTTATTGAGTTTTGATTTATTGCATGATAAATACCCTCTCCCACACTGCTCATATTCAAACATACACTAATACCCAATGAGGTCTAGAGAACAACTTCATTTAAAATATCACTTTAGGAGCATTTTTAAAAATGTGTAGCAAAACAAACACATCTGCAGCCAGTCTAGCAAAAACGGTTTTTCTCTCTGTTGAGGAAGACTTCATTTTATCTAGTAAAAGGTAAATTTTCATGATCATAATCAAGCAGGAGAGAAATAATTCCCAGTGAGCTGCCTGACAAGTTCTGTGATTGTAGTTCACTTTAATTAACAAGCTCCATCTTTGAATTGTTAATCTCCATTCCTTCATTTAGTCAAGACTAGAACTAAATGGATTTCAACCATGAGCTTTCCCCTCCTCCTTCAATGAACTGTTACATTTCAAGTGTCTTACGGAGGAGAACATGAATCTATCCCATTTGTCATCAGCTGAAGTCTTCAGTCGTAGGAAGAATTTGTTATTCATGACAATATCCTGATGCAGTGAAAAAGAAAACCAAATAAAGACCTTCTAAAGATCACCTACCTCCAAGCGAGTGGGTGGGAGGGCTGTCTGCAGGGAGGGAGGGGAAGAAGGCTGGCATTCATCAGCAGGTTCCCTCACAGGATCAATAATTAGGGAAATCATAATAGTAGCTACAAAGCTCTAGCCTTCAGGTCATGGGGCACATTAACATGAAGAAAAATTGGGAACCGAATATTATGTTTCATGGCTGTTGTCAGCACAACACAAATACATACATTTTTTTTAATTGTCTTTATTTTTTAGAACAGTTTTAGGTTCACAGTATTTTTTTTTTTTAAGAAAAAAAACATGGGTCTCAACATACTGCCAAGAACAACTTCCAGGAACAAAGACTAACCATAAGATTATCAAGAATTAAGCAAAATCCTACAATAGGCTTTGTTTCTCCAAGTTACTCCCACCCACCACTGGGTGGTAGTATGATTGAAACCTTCATTCCCAGGTAAACTGTCCTCAAATCTCCCCCTTTCTCCCCAGGTCACTGATGTCACCATCTGGGAAGTGTGTGTGTGTGAGTGTGTGAGTGTGTGTGCCTTTTGAATCAATAGAATGCTGTCCTGATTGAATGTGATCTGCAGCCGGCATGACAGAGGGTATTGTTCTGTCCTTTTCAATCAACAGTTTTCCATCGGGAGGACACAGAGGTGGCTTAGAAAGAGGTCACCACGGGGCATGCGGCCTGTATTATGGTCCTGGGCTTGTTTTATGACACCAGAAGATATGCATAGTCAGCCTAAGGGAAAGAAATGAAATGAAATGAAATTTTAATTTCAATTAAATTTTAACCATGCACATGTCCACTGCACTCCCTTACAGTCGCCTGGTATACAGGGTCTCAACCTTTCATCAGCCAGAACCCCTCCGAGCTACAAGTTTTGAAAGATTTTTTTGCCTGCCAATGTGCTGCTTTTATGAAATAACAATTCGATTTCTCATTTTTCATTAATCACAGCCACTAGCAACCACAGCTGTCTTTCATCGAGGGCTTGCTGTGGACCCACCCCAGCAACCCGTGAGGTGGGCGTCATTATTGTCCTTATTTCACCGACGATGACACTGAGGTTCAGAGAGATCAAGTAGCTCCGTCAGCGGCGCCCGGCTAGGAAGCAGACACGCACAGGCGGCCGGTGGATCTGTCCGCTGTCAAAGCCCAGGTGATTCATCACCGCTCTGTCTGGCGCAGCACAGCTTCTTTCTGGTTTGCAGGAGGTGGTCTCTGGTGTAACCACACAGCCAAAAGCAAAGGAAAGGGGCATCTTGATGAGACTGCAATCCATACCCAGGCAAATACAGAATTCCTGTCAAGCTCTTTGAAATATTGAAAATTGCTCACAGACCTCCCCTCTCAACTCCCATGCCATTAACACCTTTAACTACTCCTGGAAGTCTGTGGGCTCAGAGATAGGGAACCATTTGCTGAGTCCCAGTCCCTCACATAAGAGAGTTTTTCAGTGAGGCTGTGAAGTAGGTACATGTGGAAGGACCCAGAATACAGGGTTCCCAGCCTCCTTGCACTGTTCGGGATCCCCAAGAAAGCAGAAATAGTATATGGGCCATGGCAAGACATTAGTCCTTAGTTTTTTCCTCTGCAAAATTGCTTTCCCTGGGATTCTGCTCCTCACTGCCCAAGAAGTAAAGGCTTCAGCCTCCACTAGCAGATATCAGAGAATTTTAAAAAATAATCTCTTCAGTTGTATGATATGACTAGCTGTGACCGGGTGTCTCTAAGATTTCAGAGCTACCACATGCTGACTGCTTCTGGCCATTTTGAAACAATCTGGGATCTAAACCTACAGGCCAACAAATACAAAGAGAGAGCTGGGCCATCAATCATTAGCAGACATCCTGAAGTGTGTTTTCTCACACTTCAGAAGTGGGGGTGGGGTGACAGCAGAAGAATGTGAACAGTTAAATAGATCTTACTGGGACTTAAAGAATGAATTAGTATCAAAAAGATCTTTGACACAAGCTGAGTTGATGTTGAAAATAATATTTGAGGAGCACTGGGAACCCAGCTTCTTTTTCTGGTGAACCGGCCCGGGAGTTCAAGTTTCTGTTGACTGTGAGTGCTGGGGGCGGCCCGAGTCTATTTATCTCTGCATCCCCGCAGTGCCTAACATACAACTTGGCACACTGAAGTATTAAGGAAATACTGGCTTTATTATTGGAAAGAAAGCCCAGAAACTCCAGGGTTGGCAATGAGAGGAGACTGGCTAGGGGGCAAGATGAGGGGCTTGAGAAAGGCAGCTTTGGAGACCCTCATTCCATATCTAAGATCTGCCTTCTCCTTGGAGTGATCTTAGGTCCACGACTCCTACCTCCACGGTGGTCTCAGGTGGTCTCAGGGAAGGGCTGTGCTTCCTCTAACAAGTTGGCCCCACCGTCTTTCCAGGTGAGAGGCAGTGGGAACATTGGGGGGGAAAAAAAGAGTCTGCCAGTCAATAGGAAACCACAAGAGCGGGTACCAGAGATCTGGAAAGGCTTAAGACCTTGGCTTTGAAACACAGTTTTACTTGGCAGGCGCTCACTGTGGGCCCCTTTCCCTGCCTCCGTGGGACAGAGAACATAATTCCCCCCTCCCCAAGCAGGGCTGCCTTAGTCCCGTGGGATTCTCCATGTCTGTTGCCCAAAGATGTTCCACCCAACTGACTCAGAAATTCGACAAGCATTATAGTTAAATCTCTATTTTCATAATATAGTTAGAAATATTTTTTAAAAAACAAAAACAAGAAATAATATGAGCGTTCCATGGAATTATACTACATTAACACATCAGACACCACTCACGAAATCTATAACTCATTTTAGGGCTGACTTCAGAGTAAAGAGTTTATGCTCCCTGTGTACTGGAAGAGTGTCCGCTGACAGCAGTGCCACTCTCAGAAAAAAGGTTCCCATTTGTAACCTGGAAACTGTTAACCTAAAATAAAAAGTCAGAATGAGAGGCAACAAGTGTTTATTTGAGATCAAAGAATTGCAATTCAGGGAGAACTCATTGAGGCAGAAACCCAAATAGTGCCCCTCCCCAACTTAGCGTGGGAAAGGGACTCTGGGTTCTTATGGGAAAAAGGGAAGAAGATGAGATAAGTTGTGTTAATGAAGAGTTTATTGGTGCTAGATAAGGTAAGGTTAGATTTTTATACTTCACGGATTAGCCTGTATTTGGTCATCAGGCAAAAAGGCTGGATTTCTACTTCATTGACTAGTTAGCAATTCAGTCATTAGTAAAGTCCAGTTTCATCCATTCTTACAAACAGGATATTCTTGTTCTTATTGACTTCTTGGAATGTTGGCGGTTTGGTCCAGTTCAGAAAATAAAGAAAAATAAGACATGCAAGGCAGTTAGTTACCCTCAAATGGCTGTGCTGGCTCTACTTTAAAGTCATCTCTCACAAAAATAATACAACAAAATAAATTAAGAAGTTTATTGCATGCAGAGGCTGATGAGACAGCAACTGTCACCTGTGCTCTCCAGTTTCAAACGGTTGTGCTACTCAAAACAAACAATCTCTCACTGGGTTTATAATAAATATCACAAATCTGAACATACAAAATAAATTTATGCCAGCTAAACACCACTTTTATGTGTTTTATATATTAGGTTCCACATTAGATTTTTATTTTATGTATTAATTTTTAGAGAGAGGAGAAGGGAGGGAGAAAGAGAGGGAGAGAAACATCAATGTGTGAGAGAAACACTGATTGATTGCATCTCGCATGCCCCCAACTGGGCACCTGGCCCACAACCCAGGCATCTGCCCTGACTGGGAATCAAACCAGCAACATTTCGGTTTGCCTCTTCACCTGTTCCCAGACCCACATTTGCATTTTCTGCTCCTCAGGACCCTGAGACCCGCCTACCTACAGACCTGTCCTTGTTTGGGAAGGACACCAATGAAAACCAGGTCTCAAGGCAATTTCATCAGGAGGCACTGGTGCTCAGGCTACTGCGGGGTGGGTGGGGGAGGTGCTCATAATTAAAGCCTTTTGCCAGCTCCCCACTTTTCTCCATCATTGTAGCTTCCTTGGGTCTGAGGAACCACTTTCCCCTTCTAAAGCTATGGGATGTCAAGGGTTGGTCCACTGTACCTCAGCATAAACTGAGGGAGGGTCCGTCATCAAAAATGTTTGAGGGGTAATTTTCTTATACACCACAGCACAGCAACAACTGAAATAATTATGCAACATCTTTGCACATCAGCTTCAAAGGGCCCCTTGGAGTGACCTAGACCAACCCCACATTTCCACATGAGGAAACTGAGACCCATAGAGGGAAGTGAACTACCAAGGTCACACAGAGCACCCTCCCTTGACTGTGCGTCCCCCCCTTTCCACACTACCCCACCTCCTCACTTGCCATACTGATCAGCTCTCAGGTGAGAGGGTTAACCTTCATTCTGAAAGATGTTAGTAGTGATTTATATTTAAATGTGGCTAATGGTAGAAATAAAATTGTAATGAGAATGCAGCACATGCTTTCAAAGTGACTGTTCACCAGAGCAAACATTAAGCCTGATTTGATCACATCCATTAGAGATTTCAGCTGAACATTACAGAGCTGTTTCTTGGGAATTTGTCTGATAAATGTGGCAGGGTCAGGTGCCAGGGATAAAAAACCATCACTGAAATGTCCAACTAGACAAAAATTTATCAGTTATAGGTATGAGAGACTTCAACATGCTACACCTAAATCAAATTATTTCAAATTAAAGCAGCTATTTTTTAAAAATTCTTTTTTGACAGTATAAGCATTTTTACCTTTATTGTCCTGTTTCATAAGTAGAAAAGGTATTTTGGGAAGGTGGATTTTATTTATTCATTGTTTCATATGTTGGGTTTTATAAAGTGAGAGATGCCTACCTGGAGAGCTTCACGTCTGGAAGACACCTTAGAGACTGTCTGGTCTGACCCTTCATTTTCTACATGAGGCAGCTGTGGTCCAGAGAGGGGGAGTGACTGTCCCAAGGTCACACAGCAACCAGCATCAGAGCCAGGATGACAAAAAAGCCTCCAGATGCAGGTCAAAGAGTTATTTGATGAACAGGCAGTAGAAATCCCTGGGCTGTGAGTTGCAGGAACAAGACTACAGTACTAAAAACATAAAGGAACACAGTTCTCTTCCTTTATGAGTCATTTTTTTGCATTTAGAAGTATAATATTTTTACTTTATTCAACTTCAAAAAATTTTTAAATAGTGTACAGTAAAACACTTGTAATGAAACCCCAAAGAGAGGAAGAAGAGAGAGGGAGGCAGAATTAAGAATGTGTGTATAATGCACACACGTGTGTACATATGTGTGTGGTCTGGGTGGGTGTGGAGAGGTGGTCAAAGAGTAATTTTTTCTGGGGGAAGATGAAATCAAAACACTAATAAGAATGGTCATGCCCTGGCCAGTGTGGCACAATCCTGCAAAACAAAAGGCCCCTGGTTCAATTTCCAGCCAGGGCACATGCTTGGGTTGTGGATTGGGTCCCAGTTGGGGGCAACCCATCGATATTTCTCTCTCAGATCAATGTTTCTTCCCCTTTCTTCTCCCTCTCTTCCCCTCTCTTATTTAAAAAAAAAAGTCACTGAAATTGATTAGATCTGAGTTTCTTGGTAATAAAGTTTTCATTTGCTTATTTATTCTTTTAAAAATCTTCAATAGGGATGTAAGTAGAGCCTCTTCCTTTCTCTTTGTAATCCTATCACATCTTCCTATCCACCAGACTGAGAACCATGTGGCAGAATTGCAGCACTCTGGAGTCAAAAGGCTCCTTGCCCACCACCCGGTCCACCCCTCCAGCTGACAGAGGACGAGAAGGAGGCTGTCTGCCACAGTCAAGGCAGAGTCCAAGAAAAGGTAAGACGCAGTGGTGGAGAGACACTGGAGACCTCATGTTTGGGTTTCAGAGATGTTAATCATTAAAAATAACTTTTAACGTGTGTTTACAAATATCCCCAGTTGCACAGCAACAGACAGTGTCCCGGGTCCCCTTCGGCCACCTCCCCAAGAAGCTTGAGCCTGATGGTCACAGACCTTCTTACTTCTCTGGTGTTTTATGAGGTACAATATCCTTCCATGCCTGGCATGGCCCATGGAACAGCTTATCCCTGTGAGGTA
This sequence comes from Tonatia bakeri, assembly GCA_004024845.1. Taxonomy (NCBI): domain Eukaryota; kingdom Metazoa; phylum Chordata; class Mammalia; order Chiroptera; family Phyllostomidae; genus Tonatia; species Tonatia bakeri. The sequence continues at coordinate 47,750 of PVIA01001594.1, forward strand.
AGAGGGCAGAAGAGGAAATTGCACTTTGGAGGGTCAGGCTCAGCCAAGGTCGCCCAGCCTGGCAGAGCTGCTGAGAGAGCAGCTCCTGACTGGGAGTCAGGCTGCCGGAGGCAAGTCCACTCTTTCCTCTCCATGCTGTGGTCCACCTGAAAGAATGACAGACAGCGACTGATGAACCAATGCTTCCCATTGCCATGGACAAAACCCCTACAAGGACACTGTGATGGCAAGTTGCGGTGCCAGCTCCATGGTCAAAATGCCGTAACTGTTAAACATCTACCACAAGGAGATTTAAGTGAAATGCTTGTTTTAAAGGAATATGTTTGTTTTCCAAGGTGGAAGATTCAAGGACTTTATGTTTGAATTTTACAGAAGTCTCATGGGTATCTTAACAGATGACCCGCAAATCTCACAGTCACCCAAGCACTTCTGGGCGTTAGGTTAACACTGTTCATGATTCAAGGAAATGACGAGAGACTTCAAAATGAGATTCATAGCGTCTGGACGAGGCAAGAACTGAGAGAGACAGAGGGAAAAGTAAAGCATTGTCAAGCATGGGGAAAAAGATTACCTCTGCAGTCAGGATCCCACCTCTGGGCCCGAGGCTTAAAGTTTAAATAATAATAATAATAGCTGGCATCTTGATTCAATTTAAATATGGAAAACCAGTGTTTGCAAGCCACAGCTGAGCTGGATGCTCAGCCTGCTCGGCATTACCGGGCCATTACCAGAAATGGGGGAAAACTCAGCAGAGAGCCCAGCTGGGTGTTCGCCCCTCCCCCCTGTGAATTTGCAGTGCCAGCGGTTAGAAAAAGTGTCTCCATCTTGTAAACACAGCAGATTTGATCTGGAAGTCATTGAGAAAACATAAACATGGAGCCTCCTGCGGCCCTGTTTACACTCCTCCAGCCCTGGGGAAAGCTGAGCCCATTGTGGGATGGTTGGTTTTGTTCAAAGGCGCTTTTCTTTTTAAAATGAAAATTGCAAGAAGTACACATTACCACGAAGGCCCACGTCCTGACAGAGAGAACACAAGAGCGTGGACAAGTGATGCTGAAGCAGGTAACAGACGGAATGTCACACTCATGTGGGCTGTCTTCTGCAATTGCGGAAACTGCTTTTCCGAAAAGTCAGTTATTTTGGAAGTGGAAATGAACAGTATAGAAACAGCTTCTAAACTAGATCCTCAGTTAAGAATATGGTTTCATGATTATTTTGTGTTCCCCAAATCCATTCCAAATCTGCAGTAACATGGGCCAGAAATTTAGTCCAGTTCTTTTCATTTAACCAATAAATACGTGGAGGTATAGATGCAGGAAGTGACTGACTTCGGATCACAAAGTTATTAGTGTCAGAGGCAAAGAGAGGACAGCGATTTCCTGGTTTCTACTGGTTCTTTCAGGGTGTGTCTCTTCCAGGTGTTGCTTTTCACCTAACATTTTTGTCCAGAGGCATTTATTAAATATTGTATTTTACATGGAGCAGGTAATGGGTTTTATTCTACCAGTGTGAGCACAAAAGAAATGACACATGATGTTTTAACAAATGACTTAAATCTGATTAGGAGCACCCAGTTCACTAGGCTGCTGGACAGATTCACCCACTCGGTCATCTGTGAATGGGCTCCTTCTGGAAGAGGCACCACCCACCTGGGGGCCATGGAAGGGCTAAAGTGTGGAAGCAGAATGCCTATAAGGGCCTCTGGTTATTCATGTCCACACAGCCCAAGGTCACTACAGGTTGGCAGCTCTCCTGTTCCAGAGCCATGGCCTCTGCAGAAGAAAGGGGATCCTGGCCCATGGAGGCTCTGATTCTACCCTAGGCCCTGAGAGGGAAGGGAGTAAGGGCCTGACACCCAAACCACGTCTTCTGTCAATCTGGTAGAACTCACCAGCCCACTTCCACACCACCCCCACCCCTGCAAACACTCTTTCTCTCACTTTCTGCTTCCCAGCCTCCATGCTGCCTCCTTCCCAGTTAGCACATTAGCACAATCTCTAAAGCAGGGCCAGAAAGGGCAGGAGAATAATCTTGAAGAACTATGGCTTTCAATTCTATGGCCCAGAGAGTCCTTAAACAAGGAAACCCAAAGGTCTATCCACCTAGAATAAGAGAGGGAAAAATACATCAAGGACAAATTCCAAATGGATACCTCAAACAGTTGTCCTGCCACTTGGTCCATGCCACCCTAACCATGCAGAATTCAGATCTTGCCAGAATGAAAATGAGCGTGCACCTGCACAACACTAGCCAGCTGTGGGACACACACTCATCAGCCACTGCAACCTCCGGCCCTGCAAGCTAGTTCTTTGTCACCCATTTGCAAAGGAGGAGACCAAGGCTTAGTGAGGGGATGAGATATTTGTAGTTCCTCTTTCCTTTTCCCGGGAAGAGGGTAGCAAGCCATGCGTGTCAAATATCCTCTGAACTTGGCCAAACTCTCAGTAAACCAACACCTGTCAATAGCACACCATGATATATTTCCTCCTTCACCACTAAAGAGCCCAATGAGCTTAGGTGAAACAACCAAACGCAGCTTTTAGCAGTCTTCTGGAGATAGCTCCATTGTTTCTGTTCACTCAGCTGCAAGGTTAAAAGAAAAAGACCAAAGATCATAAACAATCTCAGCATTTGAAGGTTTTGGAAAGAAATCCAATGAATGATGAAAAGAACTGTTTAAATTCCTGGGGCTATTTCACTGAGGTGTTTGTGCCCTGGTGCCAAGGCTCCTGAGACCGTGTCCTCAGTCTCTGTTGGTCTTGATTCCCCCTCTGCAGGGCTGTGGCACTGACTGCTGTCAACTTCTTCCTGTCCCCAGAGAAACAGGCTACACACCCATGAGAACTCCCTCATCACGGTTATGGTCTGAATGTTTGTGTCTCCCCGAAATTCATGTTAAAACCCAGCGCCAGAGCCACGGTCTGAGGAGGTGGGGCCTTTGGGAGGTGATTAGGTCGTGAGGGTGAAGCCTTAGGAGGGAGATCGGTGACTTATAAAAGGGACCTGGGAGAGCTTCTTTGCCCTATCCACATGTGAGGACACAGTGAGAACAGAGCCCTCTAAGAACGAGGACGCAGGCCCTTACCGGACGCCGAATCTGCATGCCTTGATCGGGAATGTCCCGGCCTCTAGAGACAAGAGAAGTAAACCTCGGCTATCTGTAAGCCCCCCAGTCTACAGTATTCTGTTACTACAGCCAAGCTGAACTGTCGCTCCATGCATCCAGTCACAAAACAAACATTTATTGAGCAAGTAGGTGCCAGGCATTGTTGTGGGCACGTGGGAATATAGTCACTAACTAAACAACATGCCTGTTCTCATGGAGCTCCTGTTCCAGGGGAAGGGGGACATGACAGATGGTGAAGAGAAATCAATAAAGAATCTTCCAGGTAATGAAAGCAGCAAGGCAAGGGGGATCTTCTAAAGAATAATGCCGCCAGGAGAGCCTGGGGACACTTACTGACTCAGACACTTGCCTCCACTCTCTTATCTCCCTTTACTAGGTCTGTGAGCAGGCAGGGAGCATGAAACACCCATGCCCGGAGAGCTGTCAAGGGCTGTGCCCATCACGAAACACCACAGCATGCAGGCTGCCTGGGGGCACGGGTGCTGCTCTGGGTAGAAGGGCAGCAGCCCTGCACCCGGGTGCCCCATCAGCCACTCACTGACAGTGTCGCCTTCCCTACATCCCTTCACCTCTCTGGATCCAGTGTTCCCATTTGTAAATGGGACACAGCAGGCTGAGAGGTTTCTCTCCCCACCCACCATTTTCCCCTAGCATTGCATTCTCAGACTTTTATCCCTCATGGTCACTGTTTTTGGCTCTAACTAGTTAATTTAGAAAAATGACCCAAAGAATGGTCAGTAGACCTGGTCACACAGGTGCCTGGGGAAGGGAAGGTACATTGCTTTCACCAGAGGAAATCAGCCATCTAGAAATCAGAGCCTTTTGCACAAACTTATCTCAATGAGATGATGTCAGAAAAATAGCCAAGAGAGAATTTTGAAAAATAATAATGAAGAGGGGTTTATCTCCGCAAACATCACAACTAACTGGAGAGCTGGGTGGTTTTGAACAATATTCCTGCATCGGTGCAGGTACCGGCAAATAGGTCAGTGTGGCCAAGGACTTCCGTGACAGCTGATGGACGCCCACTGATGCAAACTCCCTGGGCGAGCCCTGCTGGCCCAGCCACCCTGGCCTCTCTCTGGGGACCCTGCCCCTTCCCAGGACTTTTCAGTACTGCAGGCTGTGGGGCAACACCCACGCCGACATGCCATATAGGGTACTACATTTGACAACTCACCCCTGAGCACTCACACTCCGCTGGCCGTGGTTTTTTCCCTTTGAGAGTATAATTCAGCAGTTTCTGTCAAAATAAAATTGTGGCATACCCTCAGCCCAGCAATTCCACTTCTAGCTATTTTTCCTGCAAATAGAGAGTAGGTGTATACCCATGAGGGTGCAAATATTACCTGGGAGTAATCTCATTCCTGGGGGAATAAGACGGTGGGTGGGCTGGGAGTAAAGGAAGAGTTGGGGCTTTTGCTTTTAACTCTAAATTACATTTTATTTAAACTTTTTTAAATTAAAAATAATTGGTATATTATATAGATTTTTTGAAAAATTAAACAACAAGCAATGTTACCTGGGCCAGCCAGAGTCGTCTTCTGACTGAAGCATGGACTCCGGTGTCCCTGAGGGAGGCAACCTGACCAACTCCTCTTCGCCCTGGTCTGCCAGATGGCTCAGCACGGCACTGAAGGCGGGAAAAGTCCAGCTTACAAACTGTGGTGCTTAAAAAAATTTAGTGGGAGAAGAAATTAGTGTAGGGTAGAAGTTGGTGTGTGTTATTTTATTTTTTATATTCATTCGTTCATTCATTCATTCATTTATTAATTTTTGGTGGGTGTCATTTTAGTTGTGACAGGGATGCTCAGACCCCTCAGGCTGCAGCTGAGGTCCATCCAGTGTAGGAATAAAAAAATTTAAAAAAAATCAATCCCTGAGGTTACATGATGGGAGAGAAAGAAGAGAATTTTGGCTCAGTATTGAGACCACCAAATTCAATCTCTTTTCACAGTGAACTGTAACCCTTACTTAGCAGCCCCACATCAAATGGAAGGTGGCAGGAGGGAGTTCCAGAAAAAGCCCACTGCTGAATCAGTTCACCTGTGGATTGTACCAGCCCAGACCTCCACTCTGGCCCAACCCGGAACTGTGATAATCATCATTACACTCTTGTATTCATTCATTCCTCAGTTTCTTCTTCTCCTTCCCTCCTTCTCCCCTTTCTCCCCCTCTTCTGTGTGCTGACTCTAGGGTAGGAAATGACGATGATGGTGTTGATGATGATGATGATGATGATGATGATGATGATGATGATGGGAAGGAGGAGGGAAAGGAAAACCGCAATGGAAGATGAAGAGAAGAAACAAAAAGCATAAGAGGAAACAAAAAGAAAAAGAAGGGAAAAGAAGAGATGGCAAAGAAGAGAACAAGTGGTACTAAACGGGGTCATTGGCCTTCTAAATTATGACTAAACTATTTTACGTGAAAGTTAGAGTTGAGAACTGCCCCCCACCACGCGCCCCACAGGCTGCAACGACAAACTAAGTGATGACAGGTTGATTACAACTTTTTTTGGTAAGGCAAGAAGGCACAAATCCAGGGCATACATCTGCCCTCAACTGACATTGCCAACAAGCGCCCCGACTGAGGGCAGGGAGGGTGGGGCTGCCCAGAGGTGGCGTGTGCACTCAGCCTCAAAACCCCGTGGCTTAGCTCTGTAGATGCTCATGAAGTTCCAGTGGATAAAAATATGCCAAGGATTAGTGGCTACAGAAAATAACTGCTTTTTCTTCTTTAAAGGAAAAGAGAGAGAGATGCCCCAGCTGGTGTGGCTCAGGTGGTTGGAGCATTGTCCTGAAAATCAAAAGATCGAGGGTTCAATTCCCACCCACAGCACATGCCTGGGTTGTGGGTTGGGTTCCCAGTCAGGGTGAAATTGATTGATGTTTCCCTCTCACTTGGATGTTTCTCCCCCGCCCCTCTCCCTCCCTTCCCCAGCACCAGCTCTAAAGCACCAGCTCTAAAATCATGTCCTCCAGGAAGGATTGTAAAAAAAAAAACAAAAACAAAACAAAGAAAGAGAAGAGGAAGGAAGGAAGGGAGGAAAGAAGGAAGGAAAGGAGAGAAAGGGAAGAAGGGATGGAGGGAAGAAAGAAAGGGTCCACCAGTAAAAATATTGTTGCTACCGTGAGTCACACACTCAGCTACAACAATTAGTTTTGGACAAACACACCAAACAAGAGAAATGACCCAGGTGACGCTGAGCCAGATGGAATGAGTCGGGCAAGGACCTGAGTTTCTTCCAAGTGAGGTTTTGGTGATGTGAATGTGGTCACCAGAAGAGTCAACTTCCCTGTAAATTCAAAGCACACTGGCACTCCCATCACCACGGGCCCATGCCTGAGCCCCGGAGTCAGAATCCATTCGTACACAACTGTGGGGAAGTGTCCCAGGCCTCGGCAGGCCACCAGGGAGAACTTTTCAGGGGATTGACAAGCTGTGAAAGTAGTTTTGGACTTAGTCAGGAGACCCCTGCCACAAACTTATCAGATGACCTAGAGCACATCATGACCTTGGATACATCATGACCTCTTTCTAGAGCTCAGTTTTCACATCTGTAAATTGGGGATGCTAGAATAGGGAGTAGATTTTAGACCTCCTGTGGTTCCCAGGTGAATATCCATCAATAAACAGCATCAGATTCACCAAAGGCAGGATGAGGGGCAGGAGCATTGAAACACACTGAGCCAAACCCCAGATGCTGATGCCATAGGCTCAGAAACCAAGCTGGTGCCAATAACTGGCCTGTTATCATTTAACACAACTGTTAGGTCACCGCTGGACTTAAGTGACCTCTGAAGTCCTTTCCGGCCCAGAGACAACTACTAAAAAATGTCACTATAGCCCTGGCTGGTGTAGCTCAGTGGATTGAGCGCGGGCTGCGAACCAGGCATCGCAGGTTCGATTCCCAGTCAGGGCACATGCCTAGGTTGCAGGCCATGTCTCCCAGCAACCGCACATTGATGTTTCTCTCTCTCTCTCTCTCTCTCCCTCCCTTCCCTCTCTAAAAGTAAATAAAAATAAAAATCTTAAAAAAAAATGTCACTATAAATTACATCAAAGTCTTTTAGAGATGAAACTGTGTTTTAAGTAACATGGAAAAGGAAGACAGGACAGCTCATGGACTTAAGAAGATTTAAAAAAATAATGCCCATGATTGGAAATACAATCCACATAAATAAACAGAATGGAAAAGGCAATTAAACAAAATACTTCCCTTCAACTTCAACTCCTTAAGTACAATCTACAGGCAGGCAGCCTAGAGATGGCAGGGAGAGAGGGAAGTCTCTATCTCCCAGCGATTTACTGCAATGATTTATTGTGGAGGTCACAACGGCTCTTGTTCAGGCCTGTTACAGTGCACTAAGCTCCGCTAAGCTCAGGTATTAGGGGTCCTTCACTGGAACATTTGTGTTAAAGGGAGGAGGAGGAAGGGAGGAAGCTTTATTTTTTTAAGCTCTGGAGCTGCCTGAGGCCTTGTGGAAATCTTGGGACACAACTCTGTTTGCCTTCCTTTTCTATTCACGTTGCTGGTTCCAGGCCTTCTCTGCCCCATTGCTCAGTGTTTGTTTATGGCAGCGAAGTAGAAAATTGTAATGTCTGTAATTGTTATTGGTTTGCTGATTGTGTGACCACCTGGTTTGCTGAATCCAGGACAAAGGCAGTAAGTCCCCCTTGAAAGCTAAAGCTCTGCATTTTAAAAGGAGGAAGAGGAGAAGGGATGTTTGCATCAGTGCACTGTTTTGTAAAGAATCATTCAAAGTTGAAATCATTTTAATTAAAACAATAAAACCTCCTTAGTGCACTTTTCATGTCACAAGTTTGTACTAAAAAGCTTCCATTTTTGCAATGAAATGCCCTGAAATGGAGGAATTCCTCAACAAACAACTTTATACTTGACTCCGGGAGTTGAAGGTGGATGTGCTGCTTCCAGATGTTTTCCGAAAAGGCCCCGTGCCCTGAGGCACACTGACGCTTCGAGACGTCCCTCTGGTCTGCAGGGACCCCACAGCTGCTTTAGCAGAAAATTGTTTTCTTTTAATTTCATAAAATGCCACATTCACCATGCACCTTTCATCCAGACAGGCCGCTAAGACGTTCAAAGGATTCAGAATTACCGACCCGCCCCCTACCCTCTGGAGTCACACACAGAAAATATTTAACATCTGTACTGCTGTACCACCCAAAAGTTTTAAATTGAAGGAAGATGTGTTTCTCTCACCAAATTACCAAAGGAATGTTCGAAGGAGAGCTCACTTACCTAGCCTGGCCAGGACTTCGCTGCAGGAAGACCCTTCCATTATTTCTATTATTTCAAGCTCAAGGATCCCCGAATGGTCAGCCAGCCAGCCTTTGCTTATGCGTCTTGTCCAGAGGTGGCACCACGGGGAATCCCTGTTTGCCAGCACTCCACATACTCTGCTGTGGGGATAACAGCAGTAACTGGCTTTGTTGTGTGCTAACTAGACACCAGGCCTTGAGTCAGTGCTTAATTTGCATGACTTCATTTAATCCTCATGGCACCATTGTTACAATAGGTGGGTATTGTTATCATCACTATTTTATAGAAGAAAAAAACTACGATGCTCCGAGAGTTTGTCTGGTCAAAGGTCACAGAGTTGGTAAATTAACACTCAAATCCAGGTTTGTCTGGCTCGGTGCCCACAGTCCCAGCCACTAAGCCACTTGCCCCAACACTGTATGGCACTGATGCACGTGGGCAAAGGCCAGCTGCCTTGTGACCCAGGCACAGCGTGCCTTACCAAGAACCTGCTATGTGCAGAGCTGTGGGTTAGGGTCAGACATGAGGACAAGAGGTGAATAACCGAGGCCCACCCTGCTGAAGTGGCTAACAGAGTGACCAACAGCCCCGGCATGTCTCGGGCCGTCCCAGCATTTGGCACCAAGAGTTGTTCATCCTAGATGGTGTGGGCAGAATTGTTGGATGACTCCACGAACTCCTGGTCCCTGCTGTACCCACAGCTTCACCTGCTTATTCAATCAAACGTCAAATTTAGGTGTTGCTGTGAAGGGATTTTGAAGGTGTAAATCAATTGGCTTTAAGATAGATTAGCTGCGTGAGCCTGACCAGAGCCTGAGTCTGGTCTGGAGGTCGGAGACAGAGAAGCCAGAGAGAGCTGCAGCACGTGGGGATCTGAGGGGGCTCTGAAGATGGAGGGGGTGACATTGCAGAGAATATGGATGGCCGCTAGGAGCTGAGTGGCCTCAGCTGAGGACTGCTGAGTGTTGCTGAGGATCTGGAAAGCTTTCATGGAAGAAGTGGCCTGTCCCTTCAGCAGGATTTAGACAAGGGGGAAGGGGCTGAAAGGTACTTCATACAGAGGCCATAGCATCAGTAAACACAGAGGCAGGAATATGCCAAGGATGTCAACCACGATGCCACCAGGACACAAGCTAAATCTCTGAGAGAGTGAAGTGTTTGGGGCAGAGACTCCGAACCTTCATCACGTGATGTTTGGGGCAGAGCCTCTGAAACTTCAGCACGTGGAGAATCTACTGAGGGTCATGAGAATGACAATGACATGAGCAGCCTGTGGCTGCACGACTGTGCTTCTATAGTCCTGGCCCTGATGCAGTGCTACCTCCTCCAAGAAACTCGGAACTTCTGGAAGACAGGGAGACAGCACACACTGCTGCTGCCCTACACCATTGCATGCTCAGGAAATGCTAAATAAAGAAATAGATGAGCGGTCTCATGTGGGCAAAACAATACCATTTTAGGCCAAACACGTAGCCGACCACACTGTCGCTGGACACACTAAGAGGTTGGCGAGAGTAAGCTATCACATCTGCCCCCGCCTCTTGCAGGACCTGACCCTCCTGCTATCTGCAAGGAGCCCCCATGTGCTTCCTCCCAAGACTTGGGGCCCCCATGTCTGGCAGTCAGTCTCAGTGTTGCTCCATACCAGCTCTTTCACTTTGGGCAAGAAACTTAACTTTTCCGTGCCTCAGTTTCCCCATGTATAGAACGGCACAATAGGATCCACCTCACCAGGTGATAGTAAGGATTAGAGTTGTTGATACAACACACAAAGCCCTTACCACAGAGCCCAGCAAAGGATACATTTCAATAATAATTTTAGTTGTTATCATGATTAACTTTTTTCTTTTTCTTTTCATTTTTAAATTTTATGTTTAATAGCTGACCAAATTCAGGTGGAGACCCATTCTGCCCCAACCCAAGGGCATTTTTATTTTACTAGGAGATTCTTGAAAAAAAAAAATTTTGAGCCCCAGTGGGGAGCACTGCCCAGTGGAGGCGGGTCAGACCAGCTCACTCCTGGGGCCAGCAGGCCAGGCCCTCAGAGGGCTGCCGCTCCAAGGGCAGTGGGTGGACCAGCAGGGGCTGCACCTGGGAGCCGGTGAGAGCTGCGGAGGCTCCGCCCTCCTCCAGATGGCCTGAGTCAGAATCTGCACTTTCAGAAGCTCCCCCCAGGGAGAGGCCCTGGGCTAGATGAACTCCTGTCAGCCCTGCATCTGGACAGCACAACGTCTCTCTGACCTTTTCTTACGATTTGCTTTAAAAGTTAAGTGTTCAGGCACATAGGCGAGCCAGACCACAAAACTCTCAGCTGGCAAGAGAGAACCTCATTTCTAGGGACAGCTGGCTCTCTACATGTTTCAACAAACTGGCATTATCCAAGAGCTCTAATGGTCTGAAGTCAGGCTTAAAACTCAGCAAAAATAAACCTTCCAGGAAATTTCTGGCACACCCACTTTTCAAACCCATCATCTCAGGAATGTTATCCAAGCAGTGGCCTCTTTCCCCACATTTAACTCCATTTCGCAGTTTGGGAGAGTTCTCTTTCTGGCCTTGAGCTGACAACACATACACACACACAAATGAGAGAAAACAGGGGCCACCTTTCGTGTGGGGCTTTAGATAAGTCTTTGGGAAAGTCCATGATCTCTTTTGGGCATAATTAGTGTTCTACTTCTTCATGCAAATATTATTTTAAAATAGTATCTTAAATCTGAAAAAATTCTATCCCGGGTCTTCGAAACTGGGTGGTCTGTGGGCATGACTCAGGCATGACTCTGTGGGCATGACTCTGCTGCCCACCAGTGCCCACCAGAGCAGAGCCTGCACGACCCCTGGTGACTGATTCCTCTTCTGTCCCTGTAGTCATCCCTCCAGGCCTGGTTGTCCCATCCTGAGCCCCATTAACCTCTCTCCTTCATCATGTCCTGCCAACTCCCATTTTACCTAGCCTGGAGAATCTTCATCTAATCTGAGGGTGAGAAAACCTAGTGTTAAACTTATTCCTCCAAATCTATTATGTAGTATATCAAATGCAAACTCAAAGGTCCAGGTTCTTATAACTCCACATACTCAACTTTTGAAAGTCAGAAGCCAAGATTTGACCTAATTGTTCTCTGCATCCTGCCCTTCCTTGAAGCATACATAGAGTATGGGAGTTTGGGGAGTTGGGGAGGGTCACAAAGTATGTGGTGGTGATGGGTAGAGGAGCATCACAGAGCAAAAGTATTATCACAATTCAAACTAAGAGGTATAGGAATCCAAAAGAGCACTTATGGGGTGACCAGGAAAGATTTCCTTTGATTCTTTGAAGAATCAATAAGATGTCAACAGGAAGAGACAGAAGACACACCCCAAGCTCACAGAAGACAATGAGCGTGAGAATTAAACCACATTCAAGAAAAGACAGTTTCATTTATAAGGAGTGTAGGGTGTTTGCACGTAGAGGGAGTGATTGTAGAAGAGCCGAGTGGGGTCAGGTCATGAAGGACCTTGACAGAAATCTTTCATGTTTCATGTAAAAAGTCACTGAAGGTTGTGCACATTAGTAGCCTCATCAAGTCTGAACTGTGCTTGAGAAAAATTACCGCAGAAACAGTGCACAGGACAAAGACACTACAGTTAGGGTGCTGGACATTCGTTTGGGCATAAACCCGTCTGAGCCTCACGGCCACGGCTTTGATCACCATCTGACTTGCAAGTCTCCATGTTCAGCTACATTCGCTCTGTGACTCCAGACCCGCGTTTCCAGCTCCCTCTACGGCATGTCCACCTGCATGGCCCACAAGCTCCTTAGCTCAAAGCACTCAGAGCTGAACTCATCATGCCCTCTGCCCCACTGCCCCACATGCTGCCACACTACTCCGCTCCTCACACCTCCCTAGATATATCTGCTGCAGCTCTGGGGCCAGAATTCATATTTTCTCCCCCTCCCCGATCCCACTTCTTTCCGCCAACCTTATGGCTCCCTCTAATTGCCACTCATCATAGCCAGATCTTTCCAAGCCTGCCTTCTATTGTTTTTCCCCTTTTGAATCCATCTCCTTTTCATCCTTATTGGAACTTCCCATGGTCAAGGTCTCAACACTCGCCCCCTAACAATCCCGAAGCCTGGTCATTTGTCTCCCTACTCTCTGCTGCCCCTATCCTCCACAGTTTAGTCTTTTCTAAACTGACTCTAAATCTGATCATGGTATTTCCCTTTTAAAGACTTCCTCTGGCCATCCTATAGCCGATAGGATGGAGAAGAAACTCTTTGATTTAGCATTTAAAGCTCTGGTAAGCTGACCCTGGTTACTCTTCCAGCTTTGTCCCTTGATACTCCCAGGTGACTAGGAGAAATGCACATCTTGGCTTCCTGCGTTCGCTGCGACACTCTTCCTGGAAGCAGCAAGTGACAGGATTCGGCCCCAGCTGTTTGTACTAGAGAGGAAGGGCCCCAGGGCTGAAGGAAATCCAGGATGCGTGTGTCTGCTGGGGGTCGTAGGGGGTGGGACTATGGCAATTAATCCTCAAAATGTTTGAATTGCCCTGTTTAAAGACTGAAAAAAGGGCTTCGAAAGAAACAAGAGATTGGGATACAACCTTACACTCTGAGGGGTTGCTCTGGTGAGCCCTGACGGGGGCGATCTCACAGGTGTTTCTCATGAGACACACAGATTGCAGTTTCTTCCTCTGGCGAGACTCAGACGAAGAAAGGGGAGGCAGAATTGAGGGCCAGCTGGTGAATCATGACTAACTAAATCACTTTTCTTCTCTGACTCTCTGGCTCCAAATAAACAAGGATGATCTTGGTAAAGTAAGTTTCAGCAGACTGACTGTGTGATGTCCTGTTAGCAGCACTGGAGCCAGGAGATCTGGATTCCAGTTCTGGGTGTGTCTCCCACTACGCTGTGTGGTCCTGGACAGCCCTTCCCTTCTCTGAGCCTGTCGTCCCTATTTACATGCCCAGGGGACTGAACTCCCTTGCACAAGTCCCTGTGTATTCATTTTTGCGATTCTCCAACTGTAATATTTGCTTCAACCAGCAAAATATTTCCCCTCTTTCTATTTATCTATTCTTGAATTTGACATCAGTCTTCATCTTTTCTGTTTATTTTTTCTTCTCATTCTATCTGCTCAGCCAAGCAAGGCGTAGCACTTGTCCGGCCGTTTTCCAGACTCTTGACTTGGGTTTACAGAATACATTCTGCCTACTGAATCTGCTCAGGAATTGAACCTCTTTGGCGAGGACAACAGCAGCCAATAGACCTTGAACCTGTGCCATCTAGACCCCTTTCCAGGCCTGAAGGAGATGGAACCTAGGGATTCTGAGATACTAATATGAAGCATTGTGCTGTTACCAAAACTGCAGCATCCTCCAACAATGTTTTCCGTGTGAATGGTCCTATTTATGGCATTAATTTTCCACAAGGGAAAGTAAATTCAACAGTAATGTCAGCTGCCCTAGAAACAGCAGTGATGAAACTAAGGCCACGATAGCCATTCTGATGGGAAGGAAATCAGTCAGTCCCCCAGCTCAGCAGCAGTCTTGGCATGATCTCAACATTCAGGATATCCTTTGGACGTTAGCGTGTGTATATATGTGTGACCTAAGTTTGGGATATTTAATCCTGGAAGACAAAACATTATCCAGATAAAACAGTTGGGTGCATGACTGAGTTTTCCACATAAGAAATGACCGGGTAACATTACCTTAGCTCAGGTGGAATGATAAACCATACCCCAGTGTTTCTAGGTGCACATGGCAAGCTCTTCTCCATCAGCCCCTGAAGCTGCTTATGATGTTGTGAAGCTGTTCTGATGTGTCAGGCAGATGCTAGCACAATCTGAAAGAACTCAGAAAACAAGTACAAACCGAAAATGCCATGTTCAATGGCAACATTATCCTTTTCACGAACCTCGGATGACATGGGAAGGGATCCCTGAAGAACCTTGTCAGATCAGTTGTTTAAAACCTTTTTCTCTCGGGAAAATTCTTTACTGAGTGTTCATTTTACTCACGGCCCCAATCACCTGTCTTCAGCATCTCTGACCTCCACATTTCACAGTATTTACTGAGCATCTGCTATGTGCCAGGCACTGCGTGAGGATGGCACAAAGTGGCGGAGGGCTTATGATCTAGTTGGACAAAACTGCACTTAAATAGAGAATGGCAAATAACATGTGCCAAGAGAAGACTCATGGAAAAGGGACCTAGTCCTACAAGAAATCGAAGAGGATGATTTGGTTTTCTCAATAAGTCATAGACCATCAGTGCCAGGAGGGACTTGACATATTATCCGTTCCAACCTCCTCATTTTACAAAGAGGCAAGAGAGGGGAAGTGGAAACACAGTTTAAACCTGGGGCCAATATGCAAATTCTTTCTCTTTGCCTGGCTCATGGCTTATTGTATGTTTCTCAAATAGTTTTTGGAAGTAGCTGAAATGAAATTATATATATACTTACTGAAAAAAATACATTTTGTTTTTCAACTAAAAATATACAAGATATAGCCCATCAGTATTTGTTATGAAAGAAGGTGATTATTCTCCTAAGACTATGATACTCAATTCACTGTCTGCCTTGTCTATGTATGTTAAAGTCATTGCTTATCCCACCATCACATTACTACTCTTAACCATTATGGCTCGTCATAGAAAACTCATCATTATGCCTGTTCTATTCCCTGCATTTGTACAGCACTTTGAAGTTCAAGAACTATTTTAAAGCCCATTGTGTCCATTTTGAAAGTCAAGTTGTAGGCTTGATAGCTGTAGATGGACATGGCAAGGAGGAGGAGGTTCAGAACAGAGCTAAGGGCATGTTTGCAGTGTCAGGAAGAAGACCTACAAAGAAATCCAGGTGAAGGAGCCAGGATTCCTGGGCCTGCTCCCGTGGCCCAGACAACCAGAGGAGTGCTGGGGAGTGAGTTTCAAGTCCATGAAGTCCACTGAACTGGAAAGAAGCAAGTCAACAAACACTGAATAATTCCTGTGTGCAGGGCACCATGCTGAGTGGATCCAAAGATGAATAAGCAAGGCACCCCCTTCAGAGAATGTTTTGGATGACTGTACAATCTCCTTAAGCCACAGTGGTTGGAAGGCATGAGTGAGCAGACACCACGGGGCCGAGGGGAGAAGTGGGTGAACCAAATTCCTGAGGTGTGGCCTCAGCTTCTCCATTGGATTTGGATTTGCCCCAGCTAATGGCACAGGGAAGAAAGGAAGGAAGGAAGGCGCCACACTTCTTGCTGGACAGTGAACATGACCACTGGACATATTCAGGCAGAGGTGAAGGATAACCTGTCCCAGGTATAGTAGGTCTAAGTCCCTTGTTGTAGGTTGAACCCCTATACCTTGTAGGTTGAACTCTTGGATGGTGCTTCATTTCAAAGCCATTAAGTAGATTCTCATGAGTAAGTTTCTATTCATTTTATAGACAATCAGATTTTAATAATGTTTACTTGGCCTAAGAGAGGCCCAAATGATCAGATGTGCGATAGTTAAAACTTGGGGTTCTGTGGCTGAGTGCTACTGGGGTACAGAGGAACAGCTGAAGTGAGCTGAGAGGATGATCACAGAACGGAGGCAGGGAGGCTCTCAGCAAGGGCAACTGAAAAGGGTGACCCCTCAAATACATGAAGGGTAATAAGAAGTTCCCAAGAACTCTCAAATCAAAACAAGAAGGTTAGGGAATGTGAATGCTGGAGTGGAGAATTGTTAGAAGCCTATTAGCAAAGGCAGAAATTCAGAAAGAAGGCACAAGCTTAGAACTCATTTACCAGAGATATTAAACTAGTAGTTTAAACTAGGGCTTCAGACCCACAAGGCTGTGCTTTGTCCATCTGGACTGCAGGTTCTCTTTGCTCATTTAAAATAGCCAGGCTCTGTTTACCAGATTGGCTGCATCCTCCTGGCAGACAACAGCCCAGGGTTGCTGGGTTGGGCCCGGGGTGGGGGAGGGGAGAAAGGTATCCTTGTGCTTGCCCTGCATTCCCTCCCAGTTTCTTTTCCCACAGCTCCTACCTGGCTCTGCTGGTTCTCTCTCCATAGCCTCTATCTGGGGCCTTCTCCACAGATCTGCTGATATCCTGCCAGTCCTTCAAGACTCAATTCATATGTCACCTCCTTCAAGAAGCCCATCCTGATGCATCCCCCAGATGGAGCATGCTTCCCCCCCAGCACAGGGTGCCTCTTTATGACCCTTTCATTTCATCCTGCATTATCATAACTTGTGTGCTTCTCTGAGCTTCCACCTCTACCCCTCTTTAGAGAAAGCCGAAGGCAGTGGCCTGATCTCTTTCATCGATGTATTCAAAGCACCAGGAGCCGGAACTGGTGTGCCATAGCTATTCAGTTACATCCAGTGCATGCCTGGGACAATGCTTCTGTAATCCTTCAGAGGTTGTGTCAGACAGCTCCGGCTTGAACACTTACTTCCGTCACTGGCCAGGAGACCTAGAGCAGCTTACTTCATCTCTGGGCCTCAGTTTTCTCACATGAAAAATGAACATAATAGGACCTTCCTCAAAGGGACTTCATGACAGTCTATGTAAAGCCCCCAGCATACTGTCTGGATACACTGAACACTCAATAGTTTGGGGAATTATTAGGAATATGGGATAGCAGGGGTATAATGTCCTTTTGATTTCCACGAGTGCTCTAACTCATTTGTGCTACCATTGCACCTGCCGTCTTTGTCCTCTCTAAAGCACATATTAGCACACAGCAGACCTCTATCGTTTCAGCGCTGTTAGATATCTGGCTGCAGACACACAGCAATGCTAGCAGGCAATTTGCTAACAAAGATTCAAAATGATCAAGTCAAAGAAATTTTTCTCAAAGCAATTTACCAATTCATCTACCATCAAACATGTGCCATTGTGAGCTGTGGACAGTCTGTGAGGCCTACAGAACTGAAAATGAAGACGAACAAAATGAAATCCCTACTGTTGCGTTATCACAGTCTCCCCAGGCAAACAGAGTCAGGGTCCAGAGAGGGCTCTCCAGGGGGGCTGAGTCCAGAGAGGAAAGCCACCGCCTCCTTGCATAGTGAGGAGAGTATGGGGATCATGACTGTGGCAGACTTCACAGAGGAGGTGACGCCTGAGCTGGACCCTACCAGGTGAGTAGGAAGAAGTTTGTTGGAAAGAGGAGGTGGCAGCTACTCCAGCTACAGCAAGCAGCGCATGCAAAGGGACACAGTCCTGACAGTCCATGTTGAGAAAATAATGAGGTCAGTGAGACTAAAGGGCATTGAAAATCAATCCACGTTATTCTATTCCTCATGTGGTCTTTACTGAAAATGGACACATCACCACTGAATTAGTTATGCATACCAGAAGAGATCATTTTACTGCTAAAATAAATGTTGCTTTATTACTTCTTCCCAAATGATTTGATGGTTATTTTTCTGAAGTATAATTCTGATTTCTACTGGGAAAAAAAATACTTTCAGAAAGTCCATGTGGGCCCAGGAAATAAGACTTGGGCAGCCCAGGATCAGAACCACTCAGTGAGCCCATCCTAGGAACAACCTCTTTGTATTCTCTGGGCCTCCTCAACATACGGAGTGATTTAGGCTCTTCACAGCCAGCAAAGAGAAAACTCAGAGCTTCCACACTCAAGATGAACGGGCACAGAACTCATTACTCCCTGTTTCATTTCTTCTTGCAGTTGTTTCCGAGACTACCGGAAGCTGGTTATTCCGGAAACAACTTCAGCCAGAGGCTTCTCTCATAAGTGCATGAGTGGGGAGGAAATTCTGTTCCTAACTTTGTTTGGCCAAATGCAGTGACCAGAGGTCAGAAAATGCTACTTTCTGTCCTAGTGCACAGAGGAGGGGAGACAAAGGGTTAGACTAGAGAAGAAACACACATACACACAGAGTTCATGTCAAATTAAACTAAACTGCCACCTCTTGAGGTGGGTTGTAACCTCACTGAAGTTATGGAGGCAAAGCTAAGGTCCCATTACACTGTGCTGCATCCATCAATGATGCGTAGTCTCTTGGGAATTAACTATGTAAGCAGCCTTTGCAACCCAGAATTTATGATCTCAGCAGCTTTTTTCCTCAAGAGGCAACGTTGCCTGTTGGGATGAAGACTGTTGTTTATATCTGATTGGTTTCTTTTTGGTCTCAGGGTCTGGGTGGAGCTGGGGACCCAGAGTTGCATGCTGACACAGACAGCTAGCCCTTCCTTCCTACGCTCAGTTACTCAAGACAGTGCATTATCTGTGATTGTTTTAAATGTGTTAAAAAGAAAGAGAACCAACCTGTGTCAGTGTGAGCTTGAATAAATCACTTTTCTTTCCTGCACCTCAGTTTTCTCCTCTGTTAAAAGGAGCTGGGGTGGGGTAGAGGAGGAAAACCCTGAGATTCTCAAATTGTTCTGATGTAACTGTTCTAGAAAGGGGACTCTTTCTACCACTTTGGTTTGGGGATATTTTGTAGGGGCCAGGAGAACTGTGGTTCCTTGGAGGACCATGGTGATCACAGGGTAGGGTTAATCTGACAGCAGTCAAGGACTGCTGAGTAGGGGGTATGGCCTGCTTTCCAGAACCAGAGGCTCCACGAAGGCTAAGCTTATATTTCAGAGGTATGCTACAAAGGAAAGAGCACAGACAGAAGAGAAGTCCTACATGAGAATCTAGCTAACTCTCCAAGATCGTGAGCAGGGCACACCCCTATTTTAGGGCCTCAGTTTACTTGTGGGTAAATTGAATGTGGTAGACAGGCTCTACACAGACCACCACAGCTTATGCTTCCTGATACCCACACTCTGTGTCATCCCTCCCCTCAAGTGTGGACAGGACCTGTGATGTGTTTCTGACCAATGGAATGTGGCAAAGGGATGGGATGTCACACCTATGATTATATTACACAAGACAGAAACACTCATCTTACTAGCATACTCTCTATTGACCGTCTGTCTCCCTTCCTGGCTTTGAGGTAGTAAGCTGCCATACAGAGAGGTCCACTTGGCAAGGAACTGAGGGTGACATCTGGCTGATAGCTCACCAGGAGCTGAGGCCCTCAATCCAACAGTCCTCAAGGAATTGAATCCTATCCACATCCATGTGCACTTGGAAGTGGATCCTTCTCCTGCACTCAAGCTGCAGGTGAGACCGCAGCCCTGGCTACACCTGGATGAGAGCCTGCAAGACCCGGAAACACTGGGGGCCTAGACTCCTGACCCGCAGACACTGTGAGATAATAACGTAAGTTGCCAGAAGCCGCTAAGTCTGCGGAAATTTGTTATGCAGTCATAGATAACACAAGGAAGCAGATGGAAACTTCTATACCTGACATGCTACGAGTACAATAATTACATTCTTATACTATCAGCATTATAACACATAAATGAAACCGCTCCTTATGCCACAGACAAACACACTGTAAGCTGCTGTCACTGTGCTGGGTTGACAATAACTTATCTTTCTGGAACTCCTAGGGTACTTGTTCTATATTTAAATCATCCTTTAATTAGACCTCATTTTCAGGCTTTTTACTGCTGATTGCAAACACCATACTCACATGCACTAGTCCACATTGACACACAGGTCCTGCTTTACACTGAATTTAATTAGAGATCAACCTGAAATAAAATGGCTCTAGCAAAAAAAGAAAACTCCTTTAAAACAGAGTCTTAAGGACACTCAGCAAGAGACTTTGGTATAATTATTCGGCAGCACTGGTCCCAAGAGAAAAGGTGAAGTTGAAGAATCCGCCAAAATGAATGAAGCCTGAGGAAGAATTAATCTAGTGGGGGAGCCCCATTTCTGCAGTAAAAAAATATGGCCACTTGTATTTTAATAGCAGCTAAAGATATTGGGCTTCACTTTATGTACAGATTTGCTCAGACAGAGTGTGAAAGAGCCGTAGTAAGCTGCTGTATGTTATTCAACACATTTTGTTCCTTTTTAAGCCTGCTGTTCTGGAATCCTGACATCTTCTACAAATAAAACCGACATTATAGACTGCCTCATTTTGGACATGAAAGAAACAAAACCAAAGTTTGGCTAGTGTCTGAGGTGGTGGCTGTTGGAACGTTCCAGAGTGGTGCTGAGGAAATCTGGCCCACACACATCTCTGAGTATGAGGAGGGGCACGTCTGCAATTCTAAGGCAAGGGCCTTCTAGGCGGCCAGGGGAGCCAGACACTCTGTGTTCCAGGAGAGTTTGGTCAGTGCTGTCACTGTAGCAGACCTAGGAGCACTATGTGACAGGATCCCAGCCAGGTAGAAACATTCTGACATCAGTTCAGAGCTGGGGGCCAGGGAGCAGTGCTCAGTAAATGTTCATGAATGAATGATTAACTCCTGCCCCTAGAAGCCTAGCACCTACATTTCTCCAGGTAGCATTTCTGCTTTATCATCAAAGGAAGCACAAGATCCACCATGGTGCTTCAAGGAACTTACAGAAAAGACAGGCAGGCAAGACTCAGGAAATGACCAAATATCACACTGTATGTAAAGAGAAGAGGGTACTCCAGTTCATTGAGCCTGGGGAATTGAGGGAAATTTCAGGACACTGAAAATTTTGGTTATGCCAACAAACCCCTAGCAAAGGTTGCACTATGTGAGGAGTTTGTAGACATTTCTTTCCCTTTCTTTCTTTCTTTCTTTTTCTTTCTTTCTCTCTTCTAAGATTTTATTTATTTATTTTTACAGAGAGGAGGAAGGAAGAAGTAGAGGGAGAGAAACATCCATCGGTCACCTGTCATATGCTCCCTGATCAGGGACAGAATCTGAAACCCAAGCATGTGCCCTGACTGGGAATCCAACCAACAATCTTTTGCTTTGTGGGACAAAGCCCAAGCAAATGAGCCACAATGATCAGTTGTGGCATAACATTTTGGTTTTAATTAAAATTTCTTCAATGTCTAATAATATAGGACAAATTTTCACTTGCTTATTTGCCATCCATATGCTCACTTTGGTGAAGTGTCAATGTCTTTGCCCATTTTTAAAATTGGGTTCCTTGTTTTGTAATTTTTGATTATTGAGAGCACTATATATTCTTTGATACATGATTCCTTGTCTGGATACGTGATTTTACAATATTTTGTACCAAAATTGAACTAACAAGGAAAATGGGAACAGACTCATAGAGAGCAGGATGACAGCTAATGGGGTTGAGGGGGGGGGATTAGGGGATGGTGGGATTGACCAAAAGGAAAAAGGACTCATGGAGGTGGACAACAGTGTGGATATTGCTGGGGGAGGAGGTAATGGAAAAATACAATACAGATTAAATAAAAATAAAATGAAATATTTTGTTTCATGTGGACATTTCTTGACGAGTTGGTTTAAGCTTAAAAAGTCTGCTGCTTGTGGCCCCAGCAGAAGGCCCTTGCAGTTCCAGGTTTAAAACAGAGACAAGTGCCCCTTTATCCTTCGCGAGGTGTTCCCTGGAATCAGTCCCTTCGAAGGAGCTAGGTGCACAGCAGAGACAGCGGCCTCGCCTGGGAGGGCTGCTGACCGAGGTGGAAGCCGGCTAGGAGGTTCCAGAGGGCCCCGTGGCTAGGTCCGGGATCAGGTCAGTCTTTGCTCCGCATCCGGGCGACTTTACGCAGGGGGCAGTGGTGCAGAGCCCCAGCCGGATCACTGTGGCGCGGGAAAGACTGCCTTTGTGTGTCCCGGACCCTTGCACCCCGCTGTGCAGCCGCCTTCTGCAAAGATCACCCCCGCCGTGGCGCCATACCTGGCCCTTTGTCACCAGCTGCCAAAGAATTCAGAAAATCAAATTTATTTCCCGATTACAGCCGGCGCACCCCTTTGTGCAGCAGGGTTTCTTTAACTGTTGAAACCCCAGCAGACATTGTGAAGGCCTTTATGGCGCAGAAGAAAAGCCGGCCGCTCCTTGGCCCTGGCCCCCGCCGCCCTGCCCGGCTCTTCTGACTTCCCAGCCGCTGTGGGAACTCGCCAGGGAAGTTATTCTCTCAATAAAAATCGCTAACGAGCCCCAAGACGTTGGGTTCTCAAGTGCCTTGCCTGTTAAAGGGGATAAATCAATAGGCATCTTGAGCTCTGAGGGTGTGTTTCCTTTTTCTCCCCCTTGGGAATGAATAGATGAATGATAACTCCATTTCTTACCGGCCGGGCACTGTCCTCAACTCGCCCTGGCAAGTCTGTTCCTTCCCGAGTTTTCAGCATGAACAGTTGCTCTCGAAGCCAAAGCCTCCCTGAGCCGCAGGCTGCTCTGAAAAAGCCCCTGAAGCCCGGTTCTCAGCTGTCCAAGGCACCTGCAGATGAATATCATTATTTCCCTTGATTAGGTTGATATTTCCTGAAATGAACACAAAATATCGCCTTGCCATGCAAAGTTTTTTTTAGTGATTGTATGGGGCAAAAATGCCTTTTTTTAAAGAAACCAATAAAAGAAAAAGCAATGTAAAGGTGGCACAGGCTTACAACGCATCATGTGTAAGAGGGGAATATGCACACATCTACCGACACATCACATCGGTCCGGTAATACCCACATGTGAAAACACAAACACCAGCATAATTCGTACTCTCATTATAGAATCATATATAACACTAGATTGTAATTTATACAGTCATGAAGCAAAGAAATACATAATAGGAGAATTTGGTCCATTGGCTGTAAATTATGCATGTTATAAAGCTTTTGCAAACACTAAAAAAAAAAAGATATATAGCCCTTAGGCAAGGGTCTTTTTTTTCTTTTCCTCTTTTTTATATTGTGAGAATTTGGAGATGTCAATCAGCCATTCTGTGACTAAACGAAGCGAATAGAAATCAACGCCACATTTGCTAACAAACAGCATTCCTCTCATTATGCACATCCGTGTGTCTCCTCACACACACACTTGCGCGCACACACAAGTGCTTGGCCCACTCAGCTTCCCCATAATTTCACAAAAGAGTAACTCTAATGTTTTCTGCCTCGTAGGGAGCCGGTGGGCAAATTGGATACCTACGCTAGAGAGGGCCTGAGAGGCGTAATCAAATAAGGGAGCCACTTGAACTGAACTCCCAGCAGGAGCGGAAGGGAGGCCTGAAGAGGTTACAGGTACTTTTTATCCTGCCTAGCAGGAGAGCACCAACTTCCTGCTGCTAGAAATTTGTCTGCAAATTTTTTCCCTCATTCAGCCAGAGAGCCGGGGTCCAGGAGACACTGGGTTGATATGATAACTTGATTAAGGCCGGGACAGATGACATGGGAGCACCAAGTCAGCTCAAAGGAATCTGTGCTCTCCTCTTTAACCTCTCCTTGGGAGCCTACAAATTATGTCTATTTAATGCATCAGCTCCCTGGCACCGCACAAATACGTTGTCTGCTTAAATATATGTCAATCATTCACAGGGGCCTCTGTAGAATTCCCACCACATTTTCATTTTTCTTCTCCCTTAAAAAAGAAAAAAGTGTAACCTGTTGAGTCGTTCAGATGATGGTTCACAGCCTGCCTTCCTCCTGCTGAAATCACTTCGGAGGGAGCAGTCGAGTTCCTCTGCTGAAGTTTTCAGAGAATCATTTG
Organism: Tonatia bakeri; assembly: GCA_004024845.1. Lineage (NCBI taxonomy): Eukaryota > Metazoa > Chordata > Mammalia > Chiroptera > Phyllostomidae > Tonatia > Tonatia bakeri. The sequence continues at coordinate 71,651 of PVIA01001594.1, forward strand.
AATGGGCTCTGGGCAGCTGGAACGTATCCAGGGGAGGGAAACTACAAGGAGGAAGTGTTTAAAAATCACATTCAGTGAAGCATGGATGCAAACCTGGGGATTAGCCTGGAGATGAGAAAATGCAGAGAACCTGACATCTGAAGAAGCACTAAGGCAAAGAAGGGTGAGCGTCTTCCACGAGCCCCAAGAGAGCCCAGGGAGAAGACGGGCGTTCACAATGAGCCAGTAGAGTGCCTGGCTGAGACAGGAGCCATGTGCTGGGGCCGCCCAGGTGGGTGTGAGGAAACTGCAGCGTGGCCACAGCTGCAGGAACCACAACTTGCTGCCCGTATCTGAGCCGGAATCTGAGCCGGAGACAGCCAGCTGAGAAACTTCAGCTCCAAATATTGTGGGGGTTTAACTGAGGGTTAATTTAGGAAACAGTACTATGCACAGTTCTGTAAGCATGTACTTCAGTGAGTTTTGACATATGTAACCACCACCCCAGTCAAGATTTAGAACATTCCCATCACCCTAGAAGTTGCCCTGTGCCCTCTTTCCAGTCATACAGTCCCCACCTCACCCCCAGGCAATCACTGTTCTGATTTCTATCACTCTGGATCAGTTTCGTCTGTCTCGGAACTGCAGTTAAATGGGAGTATTCTGTCTGTACTCTTTTGTGTCTGGCTCCTTTCACTTAGCAAGGTCCATCCATATTTGTCGGCGCCTTTTGATTGCTGAGTAGTATTTCGTAGTAAGGGTGCAATACATTTTGTCTGCCCATTCTCCTGATGATGGTTATTGGGTTGTTTCCAGTTTGAGGCTGTTATGAATGAAGCGACTATGAATGGCCTTGCACAATTTTTTATTGCTGGATTGCTGGGTGTATTCCAAGTGCCATTCCAAACAAGACTGTGAAACGAGGAAAGACAGGAAACAGTTTCTGGGACTTGACAGTTTCACATCCACATCCTCCCCAAAAAGCAGAAGTTACATCGTGATTTGTCTCCCCGGTGGGCAGAGGGCGTACACCAGGACTGATCGAGGCAGTCTGTCCCACCAGGCAGTCTGGGGTCCTTCATGAGCAAGAATATCCATCTCAGCAAAATGGTTGTTGGCCATCCTTCAAGTCTGCTCAAAACTTTTGACTCACATCTGCTGATCTCCTACTATGTGCTAAGACTCATGGGTACGCACTAAGGGTTATGGGAAGACAGATGAATTTGATGAGCCTATGTCTTTAAGTGCTTACAGTCTAAAAGGAGAAATGCAGTGAGTAATAAATTATGAAACCGTAACTCAGTATTCAACAAACACGTATGGGTCACCTGCTTTGCTGGTGTGCTGGGGAGATGGTCAGACAACCTGCAGAGAGAACACTGAACCCACTCCTCTGAATACTGGGAAAAGAGCCTCCCTTCCTGGGAGAATGAATCCTGTCTAGAGAAGGGCAGATCAGGCCAAGGGACAGGTTGAATTTGGACTTGGAACAGGCAATCCAGAGCCCAGATCTGCTGCACATCACCTTGGGACACGAACCTCTCTGTGCCCAGTGTCTTCATGTACACTCATCAGCTTACTTCAGGTGGTCCTGAGGATGGCATCGGCACTAAGTAAGGCTTTCATGGCCATATCAAAGCCATCAAAACAAAGGACATTTGTGCTGGATAGCCCTTTAGAGTTCATGTTCCACTTCACCCCAGTGACGAATGGGGGAACATTTCCAATGTCACAGGGCTAACACGTTTTCCTTCCCAGTAATTGTTATTCTACTCTATCAGTCTGTCATTTTTTATAAAGTTCTTACCATTTGGCAGAGACCTATTTATAATGCTAGTATTGGAGGAATAAGATTAGCACATTCTCTGTAGTCTCAGCAGGTGAATGGATCGGACTTGGCCCATGAGTAGCCGTTGCGTTTGGGAACCACGTCTGCATCCGGAAGTTCCCTGAACTGTGTGATGAACCCAGTACAGCACGTCATGGGAGGGCCCGTTCAACCACGGCTCCGCTGTCTTCTGTATCGAGCTGTTTATTTTTCCAACTGTTAGGCTTTTGGTTTATTTCCTTGTCATTTTTCTATACACACATTTGACAACCACGTAATTATAGAATACTGTATAAACTACTTTATATTTTTCTTTTTTGCTTTTTTTATAGAGTAAAAACTTCCTTACTTTGGCCGAACCACGCTGGCCTTTCAAAACATTGATATACATTGCATTACCACAAGAGGGAAAAAAAAGTTGTGAATATACTGAAATTCCATACTTTCATCCAAATCATTATTAACATATTGGTTTAAAAGACAAAAAAGAGATGAATTTGGAAAGTCACTCAAAATTTCTTTGCAAATCAGAGGGAACAAAACAGCAATGCCCATAATTCCTGCCTGGTAGTTTTAAAATAATACTAAATATTGCTAAATATATAATAATACTAAAAATTATAAAGTACTTTATACATGTACAACACTAACTTTTGCAAAATATCTTTATATTCATTCTTTTCCTAGAAGCCTTGACAAATGGGCAAGGCAAGCTTATCTTCATAGTGCAGATTAAGAAAACAGTGGCCTGGAGATAAGGGACTTATCCATGCCCACACAGGTAGCAAGTCCACGTGGCCTCCAACACACCACTCTTTGCCCCAGAGCAGCACGTCACCGTGCCCCAGCCCATCCCAGCATGCAAGTAAAACACAAAGAATAGGACCATTAACAGAGTAGTTCTTTTTGAGTTAATGGTGAGATCTATGATCACAGAAGATTTTTTTTACATCTAACAGTCATTTCTGTATGTCTTCTGCCAGAAACAGGGCTGGCTACATAATTTGTAGGCCCAGTACAAAATGAAAGTGTGGGCTCCTTGTTCCAAAACCAGGAAAAAAGTGTCATTAAAGGTCCTAAAATAAAACTTTTTCTGTTTTCCTATGGTCTCTCTCTCAACTTTTCATAGTGGTTTTCATTTGCTATTTAATATCATCCTGAATTTTTAAAAATTAAAATTCTTAATTATTAGCATGAGTGTTACCAGTCATCTTTACATTGTACAATGCCAGTTTGAAATGCAAATATAAGACCATTTAACTACTAAAAAGCACCATCAAAATTACAGAATTTTGATTTTTGTAGCCATGTATGCACGTGTCCTTAACAGAACAGTGGAAGCGCTGCTCAAAGCTAACTCCCCTGTTTCCGTCTCACTCTGTGACACACACACAGTCTTCCAGTGCTTCCCGCCTTCAGCTTTCTGGTGAGGCTGCTGGAAAGACAAGCAACTCTGCACCATCCTATCGGTCACTCTCTTTCTGTCAGTAATTTTCAGTGTAAATGGTTGGCTAATATGGAAAATCTCATGACTAAGAAAGACACGATAGGGTTCTTTGGTCAATCATGTTTCCTAGAATGCCATTGTCTTCTTTCTGCATTCTTCCATTCTGTTTGAACAGGAAACACAGCACAGGCTCTCAGTGCCGTCAGCTCCCCGCTTACTCAGTTGCACACAGAGCTCACTTACCTTGCTTTGAATCACACTGACCCTCCCCCAACCCCCACCCATGCTTGGCAGGCCCACTGGAGTTCTGGGCTTCTGGGGCATGGACAATGCACTATGCAAATGGGGGAGCAAGGAACTAGGGCAGACAGCATATTGCATATAACTCCCTTGCTCCACCATCTCACTGGATTTCACTTACAAAACGGAAGTTCAAGATGAAATCATTTAGAATGTCAAGATAGTGACAGCAGAGAATTAAACCAAGCACAGGGCCCTTCCAAGTGCAGAGTCCTAGGAAACTGTACAGATCACATGCCCAAGAAGCCAGCCCTCATTAGAAATCAAAGTCAACTTTGATTATTACTAGTCTAGCGGCTTTGAGGGTGTTAACATGTCTCTCAGGCCTGCAGCCAAACTTCTAGATGAGTTCTGGGGGGACCCCCTTCCTCGTCACACGCCTGGAACTGATAAGTCTCAGAGAAGCACTGTCTCGTAGGGAGATGGAATATCCAGTACAGCTCCACTCGACAGCCGCATGCCTGAGGCTGGGTGACTTGGGGTGGGGAAGGAAGGGGTACAAATCAGCAGGGCACAGCTAGAGCACAGTGCAAGGTGAAGTCTTGTCAATGAAATGCCATCACAACCAGAAATTAAGGGGGAAATCCAAAATGTCGCCATAATATACAGGTGCCCTTCTTTCTCCAAAAGATAATGTCTTTAAGAAACTCATCACTGACGACATCTCTCTGGCACACATATATGCATGACTGACAATCCTTGGGACAACTGTGGTAGCGTGAGAAAAGTCAGGGCCATCTACTTCTGCTCACAGCTCTGGCTCCTTTTTGACGTTTGACTTTGGGCAGGTCACCTAACTTCTCGGCACCTCAGCTCTCTTATCTGTCAAATGACAATAGCGATTCCTAATCCAGAGGTAGGGTGTTTGTGAGAATTCAACTAAAGGATGGGTTGGCAGCTGAAAATCACTGCACACACACACGCACACGCACACACACAGCTGCACGTTGGCATCCTGCGCGTCAATGATGTATATCACACACAGACCCTATCAGGAAATTTCACTCTGGGCAGAGTGATTTACAAAGCCTGCTCAGAAGTGGAGTCAATTAAGGTCAGCTTTCTATGTTGCTAAACAACAGGGGATTCTGGGTTCAGTAACGTTGAAAGGCAGGCCCAACACACCCCTTGAAACAGGGCTTTTGAGAGGGTTCAAAGGAACTCGAAACAAAAGCCTCGCTTTGTGATGTTTTCACTCTTCCTTCATTGTCCTCTTTCACCCTCCAAGGGCCTTCATGTAAAGAAAGGGGCTGCTAATGTGGCGAGTGGGAGTTTAAAATTGTCCTGGGCCAACAATGTTGGCACATTCTGCCGGGCCTCATTACAGAATCATCTGAAATGCTTGAGAAGTGTTTCCCACTCATTAGCATAAATAGCAGAAAAACTCTTTCACAAACAAAGCAGGTTCCATCTGCCCCCAGTATGTCCTCACCTTGACTTCAAATGGCCAGTCCCTCCCCCAGCACAATACCGGGGGCGCCGGCCTCCGAGGCCCCAAGCACCCCACTTCAGAACAGCATTCAGTGAAATATCAACACGGTAACCTGCATGTTTATTCATTGGCCAGCCCCCTCTTTTTAATGGAGTCGCGTCCCCATTGTGGCCACTTGATTCTTTCACAGACCTAAAGGGGAGAAGCAGGGAGAGGCTTCCTTTCCAAGCTGTTGGGATCCTTAGCAACCCACACCTTGTGAGTGGGTCGACCAGGCTAATTAGGTTTGTTCTGCCTTTTTGGCCCAAGCATATTTTGTCAGGTATTCTGCTGTGGGATTAAAGAGTCATTAATCACCCTGGCCTGAGGCTGACAAGGTAGCTTTTACAATGAAGTCCACTTCCCCGGTGTTGGCTAGAGCCAAGGCAGGGTCTGTTTTGTATTATACTGCAGAAGAGTATAACTGGCTTCTCCCCAGTCAACTCGGGACATCTACTAGGAGCCCCAGGTTCAATGGAAGCCTGGTGTCAGGGGCACAGACAGCATCTATCTTGGAGGCAAATTGTGCTCACAGCAGCTGGGTGGGGTCTGTTCTGGGAAGGGCATTTCTTAGAACGAGAGATAGCCTGACAGAGCTGGTAGGGGGGTGGTGGGACACCTTAGTCACCACCCGTGCAGCCCCACATTTTACGAAAGAAAGCGCTAAGGCTCAAAAAGGGGACAGACTTGCCTAAGGATACACAGCAAATCAGTGTGAGAACCAAGATTAGAACTGGCATCTCACCACTCTCGCTACCATAGCATCTGAATCCAAATCTAAGTTTTTTATAACCACTTTCAACAAAATTGATATAGCTATGTTTTGCAATTTAGTGTGCCCTGAGTTCTTAAGAGAAGAAAAAAAAAGAAGTCATTTTCATGTACCAAGTGCTACAAAAGGTTAGGCATTGGGCTAAGTATTCTGCATATGAATGATTAATCTGATGTATTGTCATTTCAATGGGGTGACAGGTGAACATGCCCAGCAACTATTCGTCTCATTCAACAAAACAGGTTTCATAGGAAAGTATTATCATCCCTAGTTTTGATGGACAAAGAAATCAAAACACAAAAAGTTTAAGTAACTCATCCATAGCTATATTATTTCCCAGGTGCCAGACTGCCTTTTGAAAAGATGACAAGAGTTCCATAAATCCATATGTTCCTGTGAACTTTCATTATTACTTATATAAATTATAAAGTAAAAGTTTGGGTCATTTTAATGTCAGGTTATCAAGATTTATGGTTTCCCTTGCATCTTTTATGTTTGTGATCATTTTTCCTCTGCTCATCTTGTCTTTCTTTTTCAATACTTTCATTAATTTAATAAACATTTATTGAGCAACTATGATGCAAAGCACTGAGGACGCTGAGGTTAAAAACACGTGCCTGCCTGTTCCTGTCCTCATGAAGTCACTGGAAAATGAGCTCCTCACATATAAGAGAGGAAACTGAGTACAGGAAGACACAGGATGTAGGGAGCAGGAGAAGAGCCATGACGAGAACCCCAGGATGCGGCAGAGGACCCCAGGAAGATGACGAAACACCGGACACAGAGGACTTGATCAACCAAGTAACAGTGTGTGTGTGTGGGGGGGGGGGTGGATTTAGATCTTTGGCAAAGAGTTTGAATTTTAATATTGCTTCATACAAAGAAAAGTAAGCAAATGAAAAAATAAGAATAAAACTCTAGAACAGAAAAAGTAATCATAATGTACTGAAGGGCTCTGTTAGAAACATAACTTATATTTTTTTACTTCCGACCAAGATGGAGGTGTAGGTAGACACACTGTGGTGGATATCACAACCAAAATAAGGACAACAATTTAGAAACAAAATAACAACCAGAACTGACAGAAAATTGAACTGTATAGAAGTTGGACAACCAAGGAGTTAAGATAGACACATTCATCCAGACCGGTAGGAAGGCAGAGTCAGGCAGCCGGGCGAAGAGGGGTCGTGGCACAAAAAGCAGTGGCACCAGACATGTAAGGCATCCAAGGCACACAAAACGGCATCAGGCAGACCCAAGGCGCGGGGTGGCAACGGGCAGACCCAGCAAGGTGGTGATTGTGAGGCGAGGCACTGTGTGCAAGGTGGCTGGCTGACCGGGCGGTCCCACATGCATGCACAGATAAACCAGATGAAACTGGGGAGTGAGACAGACTGCACAACCCAAGGTCCCAGCGCCGTGAAATAGAGCCTTGGGGCACTGATTGAAAACACCTGTGGGGGTTGAGGTACAGGGAGAGACTCCCAGCCTTACAGGAGAGTTCGTTAGAGAGACCTACGGGGTCCTAGAATGTACACAAACCCACCCACATGGGAATCAGCACCAGAAAGGCCCAGTTTGCTAGGGGGAAGAGGCGGAAGGGACTGAAAATCTGACAGAGAGCGGAGCAAGAGCCATTGTTCCCTCTCAGACCCCTGCCCCGCATACAGTGTCACAACCCAGCAACTGGGTTGCCCCACCCTGGTGAACACCTAAGACTCCGCCTCTCATACATAATAGGTGCAACCAGACCCCCCCCCCCACAATGGCCCAAATGGAAGAACAGATCAAAGCTCCACAGCAAATACAACTAAACATCCAAGAGATAGCCAGCCTATCAGATGCACAGTTCAAAGCACTGATGATCAGGATGCTCACAGAATTGGTTGAATTTGGTCACAAATTGGATGAAAAAATGAAGGCTACGCTAAGTGAAATGAAGGAAAGTGCACAGGGAACCAATAGTGATGGGAAGAAAACTGGGACTCAGATCAATGGAGTGGACCAGAAGGAAGAAAGAAACAATCAAACAGAAAAGAATGAAGAAACAAGAATTCAAAAAAAAATGAGGAGAGGCCTAGGAACCCTCAGGACATCTTTAAACATTCCAACATCTAAATTATAGGGGTACCAGAAGGGGAAGAGGAAGAGCAACAAGTGAAAAAGTTATTTCAACAAATAATAAAGAAGAACTTCCTCAATCTGGCAAAGGAAATAGACTTCCAGGAAGTCCAGGAAGTTCAGACAGTCCCAAAGAAGTTGGACCCAAGGAGGAACTCACCAAGGCACATCATAATTACATTAGCCAAGGTAAAAATGAAGGAAAGAATCCTAGAAGCAGCAAGAGACAAGGAGACAGTAACCTACAAAGGAGTTCCCATCAGACTGTCAGCTGATTTCTCAAAAGAGACCTTGCAGGCAAGAAGGTGCTGGAAAGAAGTATTCCAAGTCATGAAAGGCAAGGACCTACATCCAAGATTGCTCTATCCAGCAAAGCTATCATTTAGAATGAAAGGGCAGATAAAGTGCTTCTCACATAAGGTCAAGTTAAAGGAGTACATCATCACCAAGCCCTTATTTTATGAAACATTAAAGGGACTTATCTAAGAAAAAAAAGATAAACAACATGTATAGTAAAATGACAGCAAACTCACAATTATTAACAACCACACCTAAAACACAAACAAAAACAAACTAAGCAAACAACTAGAATAGGAACAGAACCACAGAAATGGAGATCACATGGAGGGATAGCAACAGGGGAAGTGGGAGGAGGAGAAAGGGGGAAAAGGAACAGAGAATAAGTGGCATAGATGGTAGGTAGAAAATAGACAGGGGAGGGCAAGAATAGTATGGAAAATGTAGAAGCTAAAGAACTTATGACACATGGACATGAACTAAAGGAGGGGAATGTGGGTGGGAGAGGTTGTACAGGGTGGAGGGGAATGAAGGGGGAGTAATGGGACAACTGTAATAGCATAATCAATAAAATATATTTTAAAAAAGAAAAATAACTTATATTTTTATACTCTTGTTAAAAATAAGACAACAGGCCCAAAATAGAGTCACGTATGCTAAGTCCCATATTACCAGACCAAGACTAGATTAGTGTTTCCAGCTATCCTAGAAATGGAATTTTAAACCAGTCCATCAGAAATCACCTGATCAGCCCTAGTGAGGTAATCTGGCTGACAGATTCTGCCATCACTGAAAGTAACCTTCCTAGTATAGCTTCCTTGTTCCTGCTCCCTTTGACCTAGAAATCTTTCATTCTGTACAGCTCCTCGGAGCTCCTTTCTACATGCTAGACTGATGTTGCCCGATTCATGAATCATTGAAGAAAGCCAAAAAGACCTTTAAAATTTACTCAGTTGAATTTTGTTTTTTAACAGTGCAAACACAGGATTTTAAATAAATACATTAGGACAATATTGGGAGCCTGTGGAACAGGAAGGGAGTGTGCATGTAAAGGGGGTTGGCTAGCGCAGTGCATGAAAGAGCTAAACTCATCCTTCATAGTGGGAACTCAAGAGTTAGTGCTTAAAACTAAAAAACCAGACTAGAAACACAAACATGTTAAAGACAAGACTTGCAGAACTACTTGATTCTCTAAATTATGTGCATGTGAAACTTTGATAAATATAAAAACCAAAATTAAAAAGTCATTGATTAATTTAATTTTAAATATTAAACATTGTGTGTGTTGGCAAGGGTTTAACAACACCATTGGGAGAGTGGCAGGTGAAGAAATATGCCAGTATACCGGAGATGTGCTGGTGATTCTGCGCTATTCAGAGGCAGAGGGAGAAGTGCAGGAAGTTCAGAGTGGAGTGATGGGGAGGGGCAGGACAGTGTCTTGAGTGGATGCAGCTGGGAAAAGAAGCAACCCTGGGGAACGGGTTCCATGAACAATGGAAGTGCAGGCAGAAGAAGGCAGCCCATTGGAGAGAGTCCTCAGGCCCTTCCGATGGGGTAGACTGGGATGGGGGGCGAGCCTCAGGCAGACCAGCTGAGTCCTAGCTAGGTTCTGCACTCCCAGCTCACAGGACTCTAGATGAGCTGTTTAAGTCCACCGAGCCTCACTTTCTACATCTATAGAGAAGAAAAACACTCCTCCCCATACTTTTTGTTTGTCTAAGAGCCTCCAATGGGTTTTAGGTTCTCCGTTAAAAACCTGGATCAGAACAGAAGTGTCATATCTATTCTAAGAAAACACTTTGTGAGTACTGCATATGTTCCAGCTAATACACCATATTGCTAGAGTTGATTTTGTTTTTCTTAACTACACAGTTTTGAAATTATTCCTGTTAAACTTCTTTTGACCATCTATTTATCAAAGTCACTTTGAATTTTTTTGTTTAAAACATTAACAACCCTTTTTAACTTAGTGTTAACAACAAATGAAATAACATGCTTGCCATTTTACTATTTCAGTTCAGTTCAAGCACAAAAAAAGAAAAAGGAAAATGGAGGAAGGAAGGAAGGAAGGAAGGAAGGAAGGAAGGAAGGAAGGAAGGAAGGAAGGAAGGAAGGAAGGAAGGAAGGAAGGAAAAGGAAGGGAGGGAGGGAGGAAGGAAAAGGAAGGAAGGGAGGGAGGGAGGGAGGGAGGGGAGGAAAAAGAAAAAAAGGAATATTTCCCTCACAGGATTGTTTTTAGAGTTGATTCAGAAACATTTATAATGTCTCTACCAAATACTTAACACATACCTGTTACTAAATAAAATCTTGTCCTCAAAAACATAATTAGCAAAACCCATAAGGTCATTTTTTCTTGTTTCTTGCAAGTGTAGAAAATACAGAGACAATCTATTCAAATTTAAAGAATGACTCAAAGTCAGAAAAAAACGGCTTGTACCCAGTCTATCAGCCCTATTATGTGTTTAATTCATGAATGAAATTTCCAGGGTCTGGCTTTCAATTTTTAAAGATGCAGTCACATCGTCCATTGAAACTATGCTTCTTACACACATTTTTTTCTCATGGTAAATATTTTCTTAGTTTGAACTTTCCCAAAACACAGGCAATCTGCCCTTGCTTTATTTCTCCCCCTAGGTCTCCACCCCATGTCTCTCCATCTCTCCCTGTCCCTCTCTGCTCCCTGAGGCCCAGAGACACCCATCCTCTGCCTTTCTTTCCCTCTCTTTGAGGCTTCACATCTCTGTCCCAGCTCACTAGTAAAAGCCTTGACACCCCCCAGCTTCACACTGCTGTCACCAGCGTGTGTGTGCACAGCCCCAGTTGGTGCTGGTCCCAAAGACTTGAGGCTGTTTTTAAAAATAGATTTCATATTTCCCTAACAAATAAAATTTGACTGAGTCTTAGGAAAAATATAATCAGAGGTGGGCCTCCCAGACTTTCAGGGGCTGGGGATGAGTTCTCCAGAGAGTAGGTTTCAAAGAAAATTCTATGTAAATTATATTTACTTGTAGTATTTTGCAGAGGAAGAAGGAGCAAGGGGAAGAAAAAAATCTGTCTGAACAAGAGAGGTATAAGTCAGAAGCTGCCCCACAGCTAGTGGGAGCCTCGGAGGAGGAGAGACCATCACTCTTTCTGGGCTTGACAAGGAGGGCGAAGGGAGAAGTCGTGACCGGACTTGCACCTGCTCTTCCAGGAGCAGGAAAAAAGCACTGCCGGCCTCGCCCCACTCACAGTCTGGGGAAGGGGGAAGGGCCTAGCAGCACCAGGGAGACCATCCTCCACAAAGCCTTTATACAATATACACACATATGTATGTACTGTTCCACATACACTGGTACATATGTATGTATGTGAGTGTGTGTATTCACCATGCTAGGGAATATTTGCCATGTGCCAGACACTGTGTGAAATATTTTGCATATTTAATTCTTATAACAATTCAATAAAGGAGTCTGTTTTATCATAGTAGACACTACGATTTTTCCCAATTCACAGATGAGAAAAATGAGGCTTAAAAAGGGAGTGATGTGCCAGGGACAGCAAGGACTCAGACAAATGCAGCTTTTTACTGAGCTCCCACTTTATGGCAGGACCATTTTAAAAGTATTAACTCATACTCATTTTTCCTGAATTTTCACAAGCCTTCAAAGCAAATGGACAGTCCTGCCTCAGGGGTTTCTGTATAATAGTAAGCAAAGAAAGCCTGAAAATCAAGATTCTTGTTATCTTTTGTAGAAGCCAAAATGCAGAGAAATGCCAGTCGTCCTTGGGGGGCTTTTCAAAGTAGCCCAGGAGAGAAGAGTGATGAGAACTTTCTCCCAGACTGGGAGGGAGGACCCTGAGTCCTGTGCAGTCTCAGCCCTGCAGGAAGTGGCAGAGCCTCCGCCTACAGCTGCCTGGTGCCCCAGGAAGGCCAAGCCTGGGAAAGCTCAGGATGTCACAGCCCCCCCCCCCGCCCCCCCATCCCTGCCACAGACCTGCTGGGGAAAACAGGAGAAAGCCCCAGTCATGACTTGGATTGACTTCCTCCACCTGAAAGGATGGGGGCATAGAGAAGGATTTCAGGTAATTCTAAACAAAAGAAAGTATTTCTTGCACAAATAAATTTTAGTACTAAGATTCAAACCCACTACAAAACCACACACTGAATAGGGGAGCGGGCAGTCCCTCCACCTCCAACTTCTACTTCCTGACTATTAGTAGGAGTTTGGCCAGGCAGGATCAGGGGATTGGCATACAAAGGTAAAAACATGAAGTTTCACCCTCAACAACTGCTTGGAAGAAAACCATTCTTCAAACTTCAGAGAACATTCTCCTCCCCGTCCCACCCCACCCCCAGCCCAGGCATCACACTGAGCTCGCCCTGCAGCTCTGGGAGGACCGAACATGTCAGGTGCAAGGACCAGGGAAACCCACCATGAAGATGGAGGTGCCTCTGCCCCACGCATAGCCCACAGCCAGGGTCTCAGCCGGAAACTCTCCCCAAAGCCGCCTCATCCCCTGACCCCAAAGCCGCCTCATCCCCTGACCCCAAAGCTTGAACTTTTGCGGGGCACAGGTTTCCTGAGCTTACAATCCCCACAAGGTGCTCATTTACAAACGCTCATTGCACCTTTTACTTTTCCTTCCAAACGCAATTTGTAATGACATATTTATTTGTGCAGCTATTTGTCTAACCTGTCTAATGTCTGTATTCTATGTTAGATGCTCCGTAAAGAAAGGAACTGTACCTTGTCCTTTGCTATATGTTTAACATGTAACACAGTTTTTGGAAAACAGTAAGTGCTTGTGGGAGGCTGCTCTGTGTGCCATGGGCCCAGCTCCCATGGGGAGATGCACAGGACCCACACCCACAGATAGGTTTTCCCGTGGGGAATCAGGCCTGCAATGTACCTAGGCCGCTATGAGTCTTGCTTTTTGCTAAGACTCCCTCACCCCGAATTGAAGACATTTACTGCAAAGCAACTTCTTAAAAACCATGCTAAACCTTCCAAGGATGAGTGTTAAGTGGTCCAACTACTTTTGCCTTTTCATTTGCAAATATCCCTCTTTTGTGATGTGATTACCAGCATCCTCTCCTTTGTTTTCTGTATAAGGTAACCACCTAAAGCAAGCTTGTGCATAGTTAATGAGAGCCTTCTTGTAATGTGCCGAGTAAGACAATAAAAGCTCATTGGAGGAAGGGCTGAGGCTTTTGCTCTCCTTGAAAGAAAAGCTATGCTACCCCTTTTCCTCCACTGGATTCGGTAATTCGTGTGAATGTTTCATATTCATCCATAATGATGCAGATTCCACGAGCCGGGGTCTGCATCAAGTGCTCAATTAATACTTACTGAATGAACCACTGAATGAATGTGGAGCAATCATAGCTGGCCCAAACCTCGGTGAGCATCTAGCATAGTGCCCTGAAAAGCTGAGTCCCAGAGGGGCTGAACCACTTGCCTTAGATTCCAGACTTGGTTGAAAAGAGTCCAGGGACTCCAGGCCGAACTTTGAGAGACTCTCTTCTCCTTGATTCTAGCGCCTCAGTCTCTAAATTTGTCATGGATGGATCCAAAGCAAACCCTGGGCCACCTGTTTCCCTGCACCCACTCGTGTCCTTCCTTTATACTCATTTCAGCCGCCACAATATTGTCTTCAGCCTCTTCTACCTATATTTTTGGTGTCCTCTATCCCCTTCAGAGTCTCAGTCTTCCCAACACCTAAGTGGTTGGGAAAAAAATAGTACTGCTTTTTCTTCTTACAGAGGTTTGTGTTTAATGAGGTTCAAAGGCTTTAAAATGTGTCCTTGTTCAACAGATGCTCACTGAATACCTATAAATATGGACACTCTTCTAGTACAGAAGGAGAAGCAATAAGAGCCCCCATGGAGCATATATTCTGCTGTGGAACACAGTTCATTAAGGTAAACAAATGAACAAAATAATTTCACACAGTGACCGGTGCTATGGCAAAAAGTAAACGTGGTAAGGAGTTAGGTACAGGTGTGGGTTACTTTGGATCAGGAGTTAGAGAAGACCTCACTGAGAAGGAGCTGTTTCAGTCGAGGCCAAACAGTGAAAAGAGGCCAGCTTGCAGAGTCCTCGGGGGACAATGTCGGGCCGAGGGAGCTACTGCTGCGACGGCCCTGAGCACCTGGCCGGATGAACAAAGCTGTGAGCGGTCAGTGCGGTGGGCCCAAGGACTTTACACAGAACCTTGTAGGCCTCACGTGGGCCATGGAGGAAGATTGAGTTTTATTCTGTAGGCATCAGAAAGCCATCGGAAGTTTTTAAGTTGGGGAGCGATATGATCTTTCCACACTTCAAAATGACGGAAAAGGCCTGGCTGCTGGCAGAGCAGCCACAGGGAGACAGAGGCCACTGCCGTGGCCCTCCAGACAAGAGAAGAGTGTCCAGACTAGGCCAGGAGCAGTGGAAACTGTGAGAAGTGGCTGGACTGGGGAAATGTTTTGGAGATAGAACTGACATGAATTACTGATGGATTGGATGTGGGCAAAGAGGGGAAGAGATGGGTCAAATATGACTCCTAGATTTTGGCATGCATATAGGTGAATCCTGGTACATTTCCTAACATGGAGAGCATTTGGAAAGAAGCAGGTTTGTAGGGTGGGGGACAATAAGTTCAAGAGGTCTAATAGACAGCCCAGTGGGGATGCCAAGTAAGCAGGTAGATGCACGACCCAAGGAATAGAAAACAATGGGGGTTTCTGAGGTCTACCAGGAAGACGTAGCCAAGGCTGGGAGTAGGGATGGAAAAGGAGATGTCCCCTAGTTCTTGTCAAGTCCCACCACACAGCCATTGGGTAGGTAACTCCCCATAGTAGTTTCAGCACTGGGACCTCTTTCATTTAGTCTCCCAAGGAAAGGGACCAGGTCTAACTTCTCAGCAGCATGAAAATGAAGCTAATTCCATAGCAGATGTCTAAAGAATTACTTAGCATTGTAAACTGTAAAGGTTACCATTACAGCAATGAACCAGGAAACAATTACAACCTGAACTTTTTCTTTAATTGGTAAAAGGGTATATTTGTTCTTCGTCCTACTCTCTACAAGTCCAGCCTCCAGCTGCGGGCCTCCAGGGCCTGCACTAGGAAGTACAGTGGACACAGCCGTTGCTCACACACCAGCCTGTCCTCACCTCACCCCTAATTTCTTGCTTGCCAGTAAAGCTCACTGATGGCATCAGGGAGCCACTGTGCCAATCTTGGAAGTGCCGCTGCGAGGCTCCTGGTCAGGTGCCGTAATAAATGTCCTTATTTCTAGAGCTGCTTAGCGTTGAGTCTTGACTTCTTTCCTTGGACTTAGATTTCCCATGAAGCTCAGCCCTTCGAGCACAAAAACGCCTTTAGTTTAACCCCTCTCATGTGCCCACACATCCTGCCCATGTGCTAGGCATTCAGTAACACGTGGTAAAGTTACGGACGGGTCTTGGTGGTGCCTGTCTTCATGGGTCTAATGATGTGGTGTGGCAACTCAGGTGTTAAACAAGTAAATGACTGAACGTGTCATTACAAATTGTGATCGCTGTGCCTTTGAGGGGGAGGAAGGTGTGCTGTGAGAGACAGCCTTTGGGTCTGATCATCTGAGAAGGCGTCTCTGAGGAGGTGGCATTTAGACTACCACCTGAAAGATGAGAAAGTTCCAGATGAGGAAGAGAGGGCAGGGAAGTATTTCAACCAGAGGGAAAGACCCAACCTGTGCTACATGCATCCGTCTCCCTCTAAACAGAAGCTCCTGAGCACCACATATGCTTTTCTATATGATTTAGTGTTTTCACTCTGAATCTGAATTACCCCAGGACCTGGGAAATGGAGAGGATGCTTCTACCCCTTCACTAAGCACCTCTGTGTCAGCGCCAGCCCCAGCCATGCAGACGCCATTACGGTGGTCGTTAATAAAGCTTGTGAGCAATCCTGTCCTTGCCCTCAAGCAAATAAAACCAAAAACAGTAAAGCCACTTCCCTTCTGAGTTTATCCAGAAATGCTTTTTCTTTGTCTTTTTTTTTTTTTTTTGTGGAGGCACCTTTAGATTCCCTTTGGGGAGGCAGGATGGGAAGTAGTGCTGGGGAAGAGTACTCACCCCTCCCCTCACACTGTTTCTACTCCCCTGCCTGGCAGCTGATCCCCGCCGGGAGAGCTGGCCTTGAGAAAACAGTGTTGACTCCAAAGATCCAGAGTCAGGCAGGCCATGACTGCTTTGTTTAAAAATCAATCAGAGAAAGATTTCAACTTGTTTCGGCAAGATATAAACATGGCATGCTGGAGACCTAGACAGACCAATAGACCTGGGTTTGAATCCTGATTCAGTTTTCTTGTTACCCAACAGGGGCCTGGCCCTGAGTGGGTCTGTCCAGGGCCAGCTGTAGTGCGGGGTTCTTCACTTTGTGCACAACAGGTTTCACAACAGGAGTCCAGGTGACTATGAGGATGCATTGATTAAAGCTGGGAACAGTTAAATAAGGAAGGGCTTAGCATAGAAGGAAGGAGCAACAGGAAAGCCTAGGCTGGGGTGCTTTAGCCCACTGGGAAGTCAGAGAAAAGAGGGCCTTGGGGACAGGTTCAGGCGATTAGCCTGGGACAAGCTGCCAGCTGCCCATTGCCTTGGAGTTTAGGAGACACTTTCCTGTGTGGGAGGAAGGGAAAGGAAGGGCGCCAGCTGCTCCCCAGAGGGAGAGAGCACTAGGTCGTTTGTCTTGAAGATTTTATCTCTTTCTTGCAGGCAGGAATCTTAGGGAAGTCCTCAGCTCTCCAGGTGTGTCCTTTCGGGGTCACAGTCTTTTCCGGCTGGTCAGTGACAGGGCAGGGGGCCTTCGGTTGTTCCCACTGGTACTGCCATAGCTCACCTGGTTTTGCTGCTTTTCTGGGCCTGGAGCTGAAATACAACTGAGGCCTAGATGTTATCTCCAAGGAGCAAAGGCCAGGGGAGGAGAGTTTGCCCTGGGGGTGAGGTCCTTGTTTTACCAGTTTTGCCCCCTGCCAGGCAGGCACTGGGGCCTTCTGCCCTGGTGACCTGCACGTGGCTGTAAATTGCTCTGTAAATTGCTCGGCCACTGTGTTCAGCTGTCTCAGCTTCCCTATTCCATTTGCCAAGGCATTTTTCTAGCTTCTTACTGTGCCGTCTCTCTCTGACTTTGGGCATGTCACTTCATTGCTTCGAGCCTCAATTTCCTCATCAGTAAAATAGGAATGTCTACCTTACAAGAATTAACCACGGTCACCCTGTGAAAAGCACCCAGACTGACATGTCGTCAATACTCAGGAAATGTTGGGTCTCCTCCTTTCAAGGTTTGGCTCTTCAATTGGCTAATTATATCCTTTGAGGCATTCAAATGTCGTTAGAGCCAGTGCACCTCAGAGAGTATTTCAATTATAGGTGCCTTAAGTGCTGCTCTCTCCGCTGAAAATCTGTAATTAAATCAGCATGGCTGCAGGCTGCTCAGGTGTGTCTGAAGAGCTCCCACCCAGCTCACCTTCTTACCTGCCCCATCAAGCCAAGTCAAAAGTCAAGGGGAGCTGTAGTAATAAAAATCCTTTCACAGGTATAATATTAAGCAGTTTGCAAAGTGCACTTACCCTCAAGGCAATGTGGAAGCTGGCGTTATTACGGTCCCATTACCATGGGAACGGGCCATTGAGGTCTAGAGAGGAGAAGCGACGTACTCAAAGTCTCAGAAGTAGGCTGTAATGCAAATCTTTGACTAAAAACCCAGTGTTCCTACCACATCATCACATCCTGACAAGAGCAATATTGTCCTTTGGTGGGAAAGTTCACTGCCAACAACTGTCCCCACTCATTATCAGCAGCAGAGAATTCACCCCTGAATTGCCCTGCCTGCCCCGTGCCCTCCCCCACTCCTGTTCTACCAGCTTTTCAAGATCAATGTCAATTGCTTACTCTAGTCTCAGGATAGTCTGGCTTTATTCTGAGGCTCTGACTTGCATTTCTTGCCTCTGGCGATGTGGATTCACAGGTGATAACAGGCCACTTTGGAATCTCCTCTAAGGCAAGTGTGGGAAGAATCAGTCTGACTTTGATCTGGGTTTGGTTCTGGCCATGGTTTAAGGATAATGGGCCCTGAGTGGTGTGGCTCACCCTTTACCCAAGGTTCGCAAAGGTAAATTAAGGACCATTCTGCTTTAAAAAAGGACAGCCAGAAAAAATGGAAACTAGGACTTCATCCTCAGAAAATCAAGAAAAGCTCTAAAGATTGCTTTAATTGCTCTGAAAAAAACACAGCATGACAATGGGCAGAGATCTTTTGATTCATTAACTTCATTGCACACCATTGGGAGACTGGGGAACCAAGAGAAAAGTAGCCCATTCAAGGCCACGGCTAGCAGAGGCAGAGCTAGAACCCAGGCCCCGAGACCCCTAGTTCATTTTTCTTATAAAACCATGCAATTCACTCAGGAGCCCTAAACATGTTTGATTTGGATTATCCAGGTGATTGCTGTACAACCATTTTCTTCAGTCTACCCCCTGCTCCCAGAGGGGCACACTGTCATGGATGGATATCATGAATATGGATGATATGGACTTATATCTACAAGGGAAGGGAGATCCGAGCAGAGCTGTTTCCAACAAGGACGATCCAAACAGGCTTAGCTGGGAATAATATCCACCCAAAACCTGTCCATTGACCAGGAAAAAGATTTGTGCACCTCTGGGTGACACTGGTGATTCCTGGAATAAGGTTTGATTCTTCCCAGCTTGTAGGGTCCACTGGGACAGAGTGGAGAAAGCATGGACAACAGCTTGTTCTCGTTATTAACTTTGCTCACACTTCTCTCCCTCCATGACCATTACTTCTCCCATCCCCTCTGCCCCTCCTTTACTTCTGCTTCCACTTCCTGTGCCACCACCGCCATCACCTCCACCACCATCACCTCCACCACCATCACCTCCACCACCACCACTACCACCACTACCACCCTGTCCCTCTTTCCCACCACTTCTACCACATCTAGTACTATCATCACCATCACCACCACCATACACTGCTCCTCCACTACGACCATGGCCTCATTCATCACCTCCTCCTCCATTCTCTCCATTGCATCTACCACCTCCACTACCACATTATCCCCTCTATCCCCTCCTCTGCTTCCTCCTTCACTACCTCTACCACCACCACTACTTCCTCCATGGCTTCTGCACCATCACCATCACCGCCTACCCCCTGCCTCACACCCCCACCTACACTGATGCCAACACCATACCCACCCAACCCCAACTCCCCAGTCATTGAGATTTATCACATATTTGAAATAAACCAGGATTAACTCCCTCTCTTCCTGCTCGTTTTTGAAACTGCTTATTCTAAACACACACTCACACACTCACAAACACGCAGGTTCACAGTCTCTCTTTCTCACCAGAAGACCATAGGTACTCTGAATGAAGCAGACAATGGTGGCCTTGTTGCAGCAGCCTGATATTAATAGACTATTCCTTTTGATTTTGGCCTGGAAACATTGGCAGCAAACCAATGTGAGAAAAGAGGGACTGTGTAGCAAAAGTTTAAAAGAGAAATGAAGAAAAAAAAAGCCTAACCCAGCTTTGATCAGAAGAGGCTGAAGATGAATTGTTGTCATTTCACAGGTCTGTGGATGGAGGTTAATGTCATTTTGAGACAAGGAAACTGGGTTTTGAAAAGAAAGGAAACTGCGAAGGGATGCACTTCTGATGGAACAGGGCCACCGTGCGCCGAGGGGATCAAAGCTGCTCGCCATGCAGAAAATGAAGGATTATTCACTTTCTATTTTTTCACGCCTGCAGCACACATGGGGATCTAATTGGTCAGGATGTGAAATACAGACAGGCAGCCCCAGCAGCAGGGCAGAGCCCGAAGGGGGAGGCAGTGCTTTCTGCAGCTGCAAACCATTAAAGGCAAGCTTACCACCATGCGTCCGCTTTAATTGCTCTTCTGTGTGTTTCCTCAGCTCACGACCACTAATGTCTGCTTTCCAGTCTTTCTGATCTCAGAGGTGATGAGCTTGACAGCTGTCAGGGCTGCCGGGGTCAGGGAAGGCAGGAGACAAGTCTCAGGGGATGGGGGAGGGCACCCCCAACACTGGGAGGGGCTGCTGGGCTGGAAGAGGCGTGAATTCTGTGCAGAAACTCTGCAGGCTCTGGCCCAGCCTCCTCATCTTTCCTGGTCCTTGAGCCTTTAGTTATAAAGCCAACAGTCTCTCTTGGGTTGGTGTTGTCTGACTTCTAACCCATTACACCAGAGGAGATAAAGGACAAAATGCAATCCCATGCCACTGTGTGGTGTCTGACCTTGGACACATCATTCAACTTCTCTGACCCTTAATTTCCGTGCCTTTGAAATGGGGCTTTGTGCCTCACCCACAAACATTGCCCTGAGGACTACATGACGTCAGGAAACACTGAACAGCGACGCAGAGTTCCTGTTGTTGCTATCACAGACCACCCCTCCTGGAAGCCTCTCTGCCTGCTTCTTGATCTCCTTAAGTCCAACTCCCCGCAGCCTTCCTTCCAGCCCTTCCCAGTGCCCCTCCCTGGTGAAACTGCCCTGACCACCCAGGTCTGCAGGATCACAGAACTCTCACTAGGCTAAATCCCTCTTATCACTCATTTCTGGCTCCTATCTTTTCTCTCTTAGATGTCATTCTCCGCCACGGACTCCTGGCTTGCTTTGCTGCCTCCAGGCCCCGCCCTGGCCCCCAGGTTAACTGTCCGTTATCTGCAAGTATGAAGCTATAGAATGCAAGGCCAGCCGTTCACTTCTCTGTTGAAACTCTACAGCATTTCACTGTTTGGATCTGGTCCTCTCCTCTTAGTAAGGAATGCTTTTATTCTTTTCTGGTCTGACTCATTCTTTAAGAGTCAACTGAGTTATTACCTTTTTGAGGTAGCCTCCCCAGTGGGGGACAATACCTCTGCTAAGCATACTTGTGCTTTCCTGTTGCTCTGCATTGACCACATTGGACTAAAATCATTTAGTTTTTCCTCCACATGAAGGTGGGCTTTGGGAGAACAGGACTGCATTTTTTTTTTTTAATCCTTACCTGAGGATATTTTCTTCATTGCTTTGAGAGAGAGAGAAAGGGAGAGAGATAGATTGATGTGAGACAGAAACATCCATTGGTTGCCTCCTGGATGCGCCTGGACCATGGATGGAACTCGAAACCTTTCGGTAACGGGCAACAGTCCAACCAACAGAGCCACACCAGGCAGGGCCAGAGCTGCATTCTAATTCATCTTGGTACTTTCAGCATGTAGTATGGTTAGCATAGTTGCTGGAACGCAGCAGGTACGCAATAAATGCATTCTGAACTATTTTATGTCTATCAATTGTAATTTATTTGTCTCTCTGTCTGAACTACCCAATTAAGCTGAAAGCATTCGACAACTTGGGCATGTGCCTGCCTCATGTTGTATTCTGCAAAAAGCGAGGCACACAGCAAAGCCGCAGTAAAGAGCTGCTAGGTCTGACGTCTGCACTGTTGGTGACGACACCCCTGCTGTGTCTGCCTTTCTCAGTGCTGTTTCCCCAGCCTCTAGACAGAGGCTTTGCACACAGGTGCTCAGTAAATATGTTTTGAATCAATGAATATGGTGGCATCATTGGGAAAACAACTGTCCTGGTTAGAAGGCCTGGGTTCTAGTCAGAAGTAACAAACTAATGAGGCCAAAAGAGAACTTCTCATTTCTCCCCAACTCCGCTCCTCACCCCAAAGCCCCAGCATATATTTCCCATCCTGATAAATGGTACCACCATTTGTCCAGTTGCTCAGGCCAAAACCTCAGAGTAATATTTGATCCATCTGTTATCTTCTCATCTCATATTCAGTCCACTGAATTCTACAAGCTCTACTTCCAAAATACATCCAGCCTCTGACCATCACCCCCATAGCCACCACCCTAATTCAAGCTGCCACCATCTTGACTTTGCAACTGGTCCTCCTCCCCTGATACACATGGGGCACACCCGTGTACCCTTTCCATTCCATCATCCTCTTCTTTCTCCTATCACTCCAATGCCTTCCCATTCTATTCAGAATAAAGACCAAACTTTTAATAATGGTTTACAAACCTCGCACAACCTGGTCCCTCCCCCATCTCCAGCGTCCTTTCCTCCTGATCATTTCCTTTCTCACCCCTCTGCAACTACACTGGTCTTTTTGCTATTCTTGGAATCTTTGAGATCATTCTCACCTCAGAATTTGTTATTCCCTCTACCTCAAAATCTCTTCCTCAGCCCTGACTGGTGTAGCTCAATGGATTGAGTGCCAGCCTTCGAACCAAAATGTCGTCAATTTGATTCCCTGTCAGGGCACATGCCTGCATTGCAGGCCAGGTCCCAGTTGGGGGTAGGCGAGAGGCAAGTATCTCTCACACATCAATATTTCTCTCCCTCTCTTTCTCCTTTCTTTCCCTTCTCTCTAAAAATAAATAAAATCTTTAAAAAAATCTCTTCCTCAAATATTCACTCTCTTAGCCCAAATGTCACTGCCTCGGTGAGGTCATCACCAACCCTAGGAATGATAGTTACATTGTCTAGGCAATTGGGTGCCCAGGTATTTGGTTACACATTATTCTGGGTGTGTCTGTAAACGTGTTTTGGAACGAGAATAACATTTGAATTCATAGCCTGAGTGAAGAAGATTGCCTGCCCTAATATGAGTGGACCTCATTTAATCAATTGAAGGTCTGAATAGAATGAAAAGACTGACCCTCCCTCAGGTAAGAGGGAGTTTCCTCCTACCGGACTCAAACTGAAACATTGGCTCTTCTTGGATTTTGAGCCTGACAGCTTGCAGGCAGGAACGTACATATCAGCTCTCCTAGTTCTGAGGCCTTTGGACTCTAACTGGAACCATACCATCAATTCTGTGGGTCTCCAGATGGCCGACTGCAGATCTTGGGACTTTTCAGCCTCCATAATTGCAGGAGCCAATTTCTTATAACAAATATATATGTATTTGTCATTTGTCAGTTATTTGCACATACACACACATACAGTTGACTCTCTTTCACAGGAGAACTCTTACTGGTACACTAGATAAAGCTGTTCCTCTATCCTACCCATGAAGTTTTTCTTTACCTATTTGTTGAACTGATTGTGTCTGTCTCCCCTCAACCAGAATGCAAGCTCCTTGTTCATCATTGATATAGATCTCCAGATCAGTGCCTGGCACATAAGGCTACTCAATAAATGTTGAGTTGACTGATGCCTTGCCTCATTAACTTTGTGACCCTGTGTTGGGAACTGCCATGCCTGGTTTCAGAAGCTGTAACCCCCGCCAAGGCTAAGACTGAGGGAGCGACCTTGGACCATAAGCCGTTAAGGAGACAAAAGCTTATCTCCCTGGCAGGAGCGCACTTCTGCTCCTTTTACTTCATCCATAACTGGCCCCCAATGCTTGATCAGTTAGCCAATGACAGGTAAGATTCCCCAAGGGGGGAATGACCTAAAACAGGCACGATCACATGGGAGGCCCCTAAGAAGGACTTTGGGGACTACAGCAAAAGGGGGTGATGGACCCTCACCCCTTGGCTTTGACAAAGCCTGAGTCCTCATGGTCTGTGAGAAAATCTCCTAATCTCTTGGCTGCCTTAGTTCCCTTGCTCCACCTAAGCCTGAAACAATGACGGAGGGTGGTGTAGCCCTGTGCTGGAAAAGGCAGGTTCCCTGAGTGATCAGGCCTAAGAAAGAATATGTAAAATCCTATGAAACCTGCTTTGTTTAGAATGCTCTCAATTAAATGATAAGGGTCCAAGCAAGAAGTAAGTCTGTTCCTCAAAGTTTTACAGCTCTTTAGCTATCTGACCCTGACTCAAAATAGGCCCTCAGAGTTCTTTGTTATCTATTGTTTGATCTTTACTGCCTGGCAATGATTAATGAGCTTTACCTGAATTCCTGTGTAAACAAACCCAATAAGAGCCCATTGAGGAAAAGGCTGTTGGCCCTTCTCCTTTGAGAGATCTGCCACCTTTCCTTCCCAAGCAGATCATGTCTTGGTAGGCTTATTCTCATCAGTGGCAGCCTCTGTGTGGTGGTGGGGGGCCTGCAGGCAGAGCCCCCCCACAACCCTGGACAAGTCATTTTACCTCTGAGCTGATTCCTTCATCAGTGCAGGAGGAATGACATCTTGCCTGCTCTTTGGGAGGACACCCATGCAGATTGCTGTGAGAGTGCTCCTTACAAACACCAGAAGCTTTCCTCGTATGGGCCAGAATGTGAGCCCTGGGCACAATGGGGCTGTTGTCATTCATATTTGTGTCTCTTTCCCCTCCTTTTTCTCCACTGCCTTCTATACCACTTTGCACAGAGGGGATATTCAATAGATGATATAAATCATTTCCAACAATGAGATAAATCATTTCATGGTTTTTTCAATTTTAAGACAATTACATTAGTTATAGCAACAACAACACCAAAAAACTCAACTGTTAAGTATTTTTTTTAATATATTTTATTGATTATACTATTACACTTGTCCCATTTACCCCCCTACCCCTTATTCCCCTCCACCCTGTACCGCTGCTCCCACCAGCACACCTCCACCTTAGTTCATGTCCGTGGGTTGTACATATAAGTTTTCTGGCCTCTACATTTCCCATACTATTCTTAACCTCCACCTGTCTATTTTGTAACTACCATTTATACTTCTTATTTCCTGTATCTTTTCCTCCATTCTTTCTGCCCCTGTACCCACTATTAGCCCTCCATATGATCTCCATTTCTGTGATTCTGTTCCTGTTCTGGTTATTTCCTTAGTTCAGTTTTGTTTTTGTTTTTTTAGGTTCAGTTGTTGATAGTTGTGAGTTTATGGTCATTTTACTGTTCATATTTTTTATCTTCTTTTTCTTAGACAAGGCCCTTTAACATTTCATAAACTAAGGGCTTTGTGATGATGAGCTCCTTTAACTTCACCTTATCTGGAAAGAACTTGATCTGCCCTTCCATTCTAAATGATAGCTTTGCTGCATAAAGTATTCTTGTATATAGGTCCTTGCCTTTCATGACTTTGAATACTCCTTTCCACCCCCTTCTTGCCTGCAAGGTTTCCTTTAAGAAATCAGCTGATAGTTTTATGGGAACTCCTTTGTAGGTAACTGTCTCCTTTTCTCTTGCTGCTTTTAAGATTCTCTTCTTATTTTTAATCTTGAGTAATGTAATTATGATGTGCCTTGGTGTGTGCTTCCTTGGGTCCAACTTCTTTGGGACTCTCTGGGCTTCCTGGACTTCCTGGAGGTCTATTTTTTTTTTTTGCCAGATTGGGGAAGTTCTCCTTTATTATGTTTTCAAATAAGTTTTCCGTTTCTTGGTTTCAATCTCTTCTCCTTCTGGCACCCCTATGATTCAGATGTTGGAATATTTAAAGTTGTCCTGGAGGTTCCTAAGCCTCTCCTCGTTTTTTGTTTTTTGTTTGTTTGTTTATTTGTTTAATTCTTTTTTCTTCATTCTGTTCTGGTTGAAGTTTTATTTCTTCCTTCTGATCCAAATCATTGATTTGAGTCCTGGTTTCCTTCCCTTCACTGTGGGTTCTCTATATATTTTTCTTTATTTTACTTTGCATAGCCTTCATTTTTTCCTTCATTTTGCCACCATACTCAACTACTTCTGTGAGCATCCTGATTACCAGTGTTTTGAGCTCTGCATCTGATAGGTTGACTATCTCTTCATTGCTTAGCTGTATTTTTTCTGGAGCTTTGATCTGTTCTTTCATTTGGGCCATATTTTCTTGTCTTGGTGTACCTGTTACATTGTAAGGGCCAAAGCCTTTGGTGTTCACCAGTGTGGGGCAACCCACTTCACTGTGTTGTGGTACTGCATGTGGAGGTGGGGTCTGAGAGGGAACAATGCCTCTTGTCTGGCTGTCATCTTTCAGTCACTTTCCCCACTACCCAGAAGCAAATTGGGCCCTTCTGGTGCTGATTCCCTGGTGGGTGGGTTTGTGTAAATTCTAGGACCCTGTGGTTCTCTCCAGTGAATTCTCCTATGAGACTGGGAGTTTCTCCCACCACTGCAACCCCCACAGGTTTTTCAGTCAGAGGTTTTGAGGCTTTCTTTTCCCTTGCTGGAACCCTGGGTTTTGCATCTGTTTCACTCCCCAGTTGTTCCTCCTGGTTTATCCACATGCAAATGTGGGACCACCTAGTGCACCAGCCCTGCCTTGTCACACATCCTCTCTGCCCCGGCTTCCCATCTCCACCCCTCCTACCAATCTGGACAAATGTTTCTTCTTTAACTACTTGGTTGTCAGAGTTCCACACAGTTCAATTTTCTGGCAGTTTTGGTTATTTTTTGTTTTTAAATTTGTTTTCATCCTTCTTTTGTTTCTGCAAGGAGGCAAAGTATATCTACCTACACCTCCATTTTGGCCAGAAGTCACAGAAAGAAATTGGAAACCTCATACATTGATGATAAGAATGTAAAAGGGTGAAGCCACTTTTAGAAAACAGTTCAGTAGTTCCTCAAAACTTAAACATAGAGTTTTCATATAACCCAGCAATTCCACTGCTAAGTATATCCCCAACATAATTGAAAATATATTCCCAAACAAAAATTTGTACATGAATGTTCATAGCAGCATTATTCATAATAGCCCCAAAAGTGAAAATAGTCCAAATGTCTACCCACTGATGAATGGAAAAACAAAATGTGGTACATCTATACAATAGAATATGGTTTGACCATAAAGAAATGCATTAATGACACATACGACAACATAAATGAACCTTAAAATATTATGCTAAGTGAAAGAAGCCAGACACAAAAGTCCCTGTATTGTACGGTTCCATTATGAACTGTTCAAAGTAGTTAAGCCCATAGGACTGAAATTAGATGAGTAGTTTTCTGGGGCGAAAGAGCGGGGAAATTGGGTATGGGATTTTGAGGGTGGTAATAAAGATATTCTAGAATTAGATAGTGAGATAGTTACACAGCTGTGAAGACACTACAAACTACTCAGTTGCACACTTTAAAAAGTGAATTTTTTGGTGCTTGAATTGTATCTCAATGAAGCAATTATTTAAAAACTGTTCATTGTACCATTCTTTATACTAGTAAAATAGAAATATTAAAAATGTTTTTTCATAAAAGAATTTTAATTAACTTACTTATATAATGAATCTATTTGATACAATATTATACAGCCATTTGATTAGATCTATAAAATTTTGTAATACAAGACAGAATGATTATGAAATAATATTAAGTAAGATATAATAACAACTAAAATTTTTTCAAAAGTCAAATCACTCTGGACTTTATTTTTACATTCTGGAAGAAAACATACCAAACTTTTAATAAATGTTGGCTATAGGTAGTTAGATTTGAAGAATTTATTCTTTTTTCTTAAGAGTTTTATTTATTTACTTTTAGAGAGGAGGGAGGGAGAAAGAGAGGGAAAGAAACATCTATGTGAGACAGAAACACTGATCTCACACTTGCCCCAACTGGGGACTGAACCCACAACCCAGGCATTCGCTCTGACCAGGAATGAACCAGCTTCCTTTTGCTTTGTGGGATGATGCCCAACCAGCTGCACCATACCACTCAGGGCAAGCATTTATTCTTTAGTTTTCTATTTTTACTAAGCTTTCTTCAAATCACATGTGTTATTATTTTTAAAATTTCATAAAGTGTCAGAGTTTTAGCTTCATGAAGATGAGTTCACCTCCCTCAATTTGGAGCCTGGTGTTCTCTTGGAGCAGCCCCCAAGGTGGGGGTGGGGGTCAGAGTGAAGGTCAGGGCATCCTGCCCACCCCCACCCCCGCCCTCCACCACAGAGGCCAGAGGACCAGGTGGGCCATACATGACTCCAACACTGATGAGTCTAGACCCAGCCAGTGAAGGACCAGGACATCATCTTTAGGGGCAGGGAACCTCTTCTTTTCCTGTTTTAAGTTGTGCTAGTCTTTTTATTTTTAAACCTATTGTCATTTCAAAAGTGGCACAAAGCAATTCAGTCCCCAGGCCTACATCTCTCCTTTGTCTGTCCTCCCCCAGCACCATTTATTTCCTTTTCCATCTGCAGTGGCCGCCCTTCAGGCCGCGACGCCCGACGCTGTTGTTGCAGGTGTCGGCTCACTCTGGCCTCATTTGCTCTGGAAAGGATTCTGGTCGGATCAAATGCCCCTGTGGAAACTCAAGCTGAATTGTCTTCATGTTCTATCATCTTATTTTAATGTCCCAACAGTCCCCACCTGTCCGCGTCTCCACTGGCAATTCAGCCATTCATCAACTTAAGGCACGGTCGTGAACTTCAGGAAAGCCTCCAGCTCCACAAAAGAAATCCATTCTTTCTTTTTCATTTTTCTTTCAAAGCCAGAAAGAATCTGCTCATCTGGAGACAACGGATAGTGACTTTTGAGTCAATGGGGAAACTGCTTTTAGGTAGTAATCCTCAACAGTTCAGTCACAGACCAAAACATTACCACACGTAAGGTAGCAGTGCTACTGAGAAGCCAGTAAGGTAGCCAGTGAGGTAATCTTTTTGGTTTAATAATAATTGTATGTATTTATTTAATTAATCATGGTTCTCATTTGATAATAAGAACAACAGCACATTAACTCATATAAGTCCTCAAAAGCTCATAACATTATCCCCACTTTACAGATGAGGAAACTGAGACACAGAGAGCAAAAGTAATATGCTGACGTTCACACAGCTAATATTAGCAGAGGTGGGATTTGAACTCCAGCGGTCTGGCTGCGGGCTCTATACTCTCACTTACTACAATCCTCAACCTTTCATCTATAATCATAGTGAATTATCATCCAGCCAGGTAAAAACATTGTCAGACTAGAGGAATAAATGAGTAATAGAACTATATTTAGTAACTTTTCAATTGACCAAGTTTTGTTTTCTGCAGTTGAAGTGACTTGGCTACAAGTTAGTGTCATTCCCCTAACGAGAACTCACTGGGGTGCTGCATGGGGAAACAGGACAGAGAAAAGAAGGCAGAATGTCCTTGCCAGCCTAGGCCCAGCCGGGGCAGGGGAGACACGACCTCCTGTGGGAAAGCCACTATTGTATAGAATGCCCCAGCAAACTCTGAGGAGGAAAAAGCCAAACCATACCACACAATTCCAGAGGTGTACATCTGGGACTCACAAGGTGTGGCTTCCTAGAGGATAGCCTGAACTGCGCCCCTGCTCTGGGGTGGGGGCAGTGAGGACTCTCCTTCCTAGGTGTTCTGAAGGGAGTGTCTCTGAGGTCCCGCAGGAGCAGCTGCTGAAAAATTGCCTGGTGCACACCCTCCAGGCCCTCCCACTCCCAACTTTACAGGTGTGGCCGGTCCATCCTGTGACCAACTTCTCTTCTCCACAGAAGTGGAAGAAGAATGGTAAACGAAAACCTTCCCTTCTGCTGGCAGTTCTTCTCAAAGAAATCTCATCTGCATCTGTCATTTCACATTTCCAGTTCTCTTAGACATCGATAAACATCAACCAAATGTTTCTCCTTGCACTGTAGCTTTTCAAAAAGAGTCAAAGACATTGTTTCTCAAACTTCTCTAAGCTGACCCTGTGTAATGCTCTCTCACCCCACCTCCTGTGTGTCTTGAAGAGGCCAAGGATCTTACATGGGGCTTTACTTTCTCTGGTTTGTATGGATGACTGACTCAATGAACGTGCCTTTTATGGCACTACCCAGTGGTACCCAGTGGGAGCTACCTGCTCCCACTCCCTCACCTGAGATGAAAATCACTGTGCTAGACCATTATTGCATGGCATGGTCTTCGGACACCCCAAGGCTTTCCCATTGGACTCTTGCTGTTCAGTCCCACCATACCTCTGTCTAGAATATTCCACAGTTCAGAATGTGTTGAGCTACAGTTAAAAGCAGCAGCATACAGGCTGCCAACAGGTACATGAATAGGTGTTCAACAGCATCAGTCATCGGGGAAATGCAAATCAAAACCACAGAGGCATCACCTCACACCTGTTAGGATGGCTGTTATCAGAAAGACAAGCAATCCTTCCCACGTAGAGAAGAGCTCAGTTCTCCCCTACTATGTGTTTCTTCCCTGTGTTCCTTCTTTACTGCTCACATGGAACATTTCACTTCGACACTTCTGGTTCCCAAATGCGTG
Organism: Tonatia bakeri; assembly: GCA_004024845.1. Taxonomy (NCBI): domain Eukaryota; kingdom Metazoa; phylum Chordata; class Mammalia; order Chiroptera; family Phyllostomidae; genus Tonatia; species Tonatia bakeri. The sequence continues at coordinate 101,943 of PVIA01001594.1, forward strand.
GAGGTTGTTCCCATCAAGCAGTTCTCTGAGACACCAGCTGAACATTCTAGAATTTGACTCAGCTGTAACGTTATCTGCCTGAAGATAGTGCTGATCCCACAGGTTGAGGGCTCAGTGCCACAAGACTGCTCTCACCTCACTCCAGATGCCAACTGCAAGTAGTGAGTCCCCCAGTTTCCATAGCTTCTGTCCGATTTGGCTACAGATCAAAGGTTCCATAACCACCTCCCGAGGCTCGATTAATTTCCTAGAGTGGCTGGTAGAACTCAAGGAAACACTTACTTACATTTACTAGTTTATTAAAGGATATGATGAAGGATATAGATGAACAGCAGATGAAAAATATACGTAGGGCAAGGCCTGTGAGGGTCCCAAGTGCCGGAGCTTCTGTGACCGTGGAGTTGGGTGCCTCACCTTCCTGGTAAGGCTGGGTGTGTTTGCCCACCCATGTACTCTCTGAACCTGTACCACTGGGGTTTTATGGAGGCACCCTCATGTAGGCATGATCAATTATTAATTCCACTTCCAGTCTCTCTCCCCTCTCTGGAGAATGGAGAGGAGTATGGGTGAAAAGTCCAAGCTTCTAACCATGCCTTGGTCTTTCTGGTGACCAGCCCCCATTGAGAAGCCCACCCAGAGTCACCTGTATTAGAACAAAAGATGCTCCTAGGGCTCATATCACCTGGGAGTTTAGAAGGGTTTCAGGAGCCCTGTGTCAGGGATGGGGACAAAGCCAAATATTAGATTAAGAGAGAGACTCCTAGTGCTCTTATTACTTAGAAAATTATGAGGGCTTTAGGACCTTTGTACCAGGAATCAAGGGCAGAGACCAATATACATCTTTTCTATTATCTCATACCCACAATTCCACTTCTGGGTATTTATCTGAAGGAAAACAACACACTAACTCAAAAAGATATCTGCACCCCATATTTACCGCAGCACTATTTACAAAAGCCAAGACTTAAAAATACAAATGGATGAATAGATAAAGGATATATATGATATTATAAAGACACAAAAGAGAAGAAAATCCTGCCATTTGCAACAACATGGATGGACCTTGAAGGCATTAAGACAAATACCATGTGATCTCATTTATTTGTGGAATCTGAAAGAGAGAGAGAGAGAGAGAGAGAGACAGAGAGAGAGAAAGAAAGAAAGCTCATAGATGGTTGGCGGTTACCAGAGGGCGGGGTGGGAGGTGTGTGTGTGAAGGTGACCAAAGTACAAACTTCCAATTATAAGGCAAGTAAGTTCTTGAGATTCCTGTACAACATGGTGACCATAGTTAATAATACTACACTGTATATTGAAAATTGCTAAGGGAGCAGATTATAAATGTTCTCATCATAAGAAAAAATATTTGTATCTATGCGACATGATGAATGTTGACTATATTTACTGTGGTGGTCATTTCGCAATACATACATATACCAAATCATTTTGTACACCTGAAACTGATATGTTATTTTATCCCAATAAAAAGTAAAATAGTAAAAAAAAAATTTAAATTATTTTGCTGAATAAAAAAAAGAAAGTAGCATCATGTACAACCCAGCCTAGCTGGTCTCCTTTTATAAAACCTTACCATTTATAAAAGTGTTTTACATGAGTCCTGAAGTGCCATTCAGGGCCCCCATTGCTAAGGCCAACTTAGAACTTAGAAGGGCGCCATGTTTGAGTTTAATGCTCTGTAGTCTTTACCTTGAAATCCTTGATAATTTTTGATCGAGGGGCTCTACGTTTGTGTTTTGCAATGAGCCCAGCACATTATGTAGCTGATTCCGCCACTGCCGGCAATCGCCACTTGCCAGTCCCCTTCCCCCATTTCACCTGCTCCACATTTCTGGAGCAGAGAGGTTTGGCTCGCAGTTGAACTTGGAGGTTTGGCTTTTGCATGAGGCATTATTAAAATAGTTCTGTTTTTCTGATCAGGAGTTTTTAGACAAGGCTGCCCCTGAACGATACAAAGATCATTATCCTAGTTCTGCAGAAGAAACAAAGAGGGATTCGTGGCTTTAACCACAGCCCCAGGGCCAGGTGGGAGGAGCCCGACTCCAGGGTCCTTTGCAGGGAGACCTTGTTTTATCAGGTGGGGTGAGGAGCAGGTATTTCGCAAAGTGGTGGAACTAGATGGTGCCTAACAAATGGCCTTTACAGGAAAGCATTTTTGTGGTTCTCCAGAATCAACAAAAAAGCAGGCAGCTGTCATTTTCCAGGAGGCCAAAGGGCTCCAGGCAGCACGGGCTTTTCCTTGAATCTAGCTTGCTAAGCACTGCCTGATGAGAAGGCATGCTACTTATGTCCACAAGGTGACCTTGAGATGCATCATCTAGATGTGGGTGGATGTGCCAGCAGGCACACTCCCTAAAAGGGAAAAGAGGAATTTGTAGTTGACAGTCTTTGGAAATCATGAAGGGTCAGGGTAAGAAGGCAGTATCTTGAAGTATGGTTTGATACCGACCTTGGAGTCAAGGACTCCCAGGGGCAGGGCTCTTCTCTGCCAAACACTGTGGTGAGATTTTGGGCAAGTGATTTAATCTTTCTGGGCCTGGTTTTCCTTTTTCTAAATGACGATACTATTAGTACTGACTGTGTAGACTTGCTGAGAAGAATACATTAGTTTGGGAGTTAAGAAAATAGTTCTAGGTTTAAGAAGAAGAATTAGTTTTTACATTAAGAGCCATCGAAACAGTGCCTAGCTGGGCCAGACTTAGACCATGGGCTGCCTAGACCGCTAGCCCCCTCTTGCCCAGCCAGGCCTCCCCGCTGGGGTCAAGGAGCTCAGCCGGCTAAACCCCGGGGCGGGGCCGCCAGCTGGGCTGAGGAAATACAGATGACGATAGCCACCGCAAGGCCGTATGACTCAGGAAGGAGGCCTCCTCAACCCTCCGGAAGCGAGGGGCACTCAAGTGTCTCCCAAAACAAAAGTACAAGGTTTGGAATCTCACCCCTCTCAAAGGGAGACAGCCCCGGGCAGCAGCATGGTTGTCCTTCTTAGTCTAGAGCAGGCCTGGGTGCCCTGGGCTTGTTGACGTTAATAATAACCACACCCACCGCCTGCTGGGTGCCCGGCACTGCTCCAAGAACTGTGGGCACCTCTCCCTCAGCCGTCGCCTGTTCACAGTCTACGCTAACATAGGTATTTGTTTTTATTCAAACAAGACAGAAGTTTGGAAAGTAAGTCGTGAGAGCCTCCCTCCACCCTCACCATCACCAGTCTGGCCCTGCAGGAGTCTGCATTGTTTTCAGTCCTGTGTATTCTTCCCGACATTTGTCTATATTTCATCAACGTTACACATACACACACGCAGCTTGTTTGCTTTTGTGAAAATACGGTCAGACCTTAGTCGGCAACTTTCTTGTTTCACATATTCATCTATCATTTTCCCAATTTTGGACATATAAATATGTAAAAAAATATAAGGAAAACTTGAAAAAGCAAGAAAGATTACTGGGTCTCCTAGGAGCACAGCCTTCCAGTCACCTGGTTGGGGTTCGGTCTATAGCTCGGGCTATTGTAGGGGACAAAGGACACACACACACACACACACACACACACACACACTTGGCAGCCCCTTCCCTGGGGCAAAAGCGGGTCCTTTCTGTCCATTCGAAAGTGCACTTCCAGATAGAGATGGTGGAGACTTTCATTTGCATTCTCATTCGAACCAATTGTAACATCTCCTTAGCTCACTTATACTAAGCTAGATAAAATCTTTCACACTTGTTCTTTTGTCATCTGTTTGAGAGTCATGATTTTACCTTTTTTGAAAAGCCTCTTAACAACAGGCATTACTTTCTTTGATGTAGAGATGGGGAAATTGAGATTGAGAAAGAGTAAGCCAGTTTCTCAAGGTCACACGGTTGGCGAATAGCAGAGTTTGGATTCGAACGCTGGTCTGCCTGCCCCTAAAATGACCACACAGTCCTGCCTGTATCGTTTTCAAGGAACAGGCACTAACTGCCTGCCAGGTATGAGCCCAGGTATTTTCAGTATATTAATTCATTTAACCCTGCTCTCAACCTATAAAGCCGATGCGAACCTTGTTATCCTCACCTGAGCTGTGGACCTCTGTCCCCATCAAGCAGCCTGGGTGGGATGCAGAGCCGAGCACCCGACCTGAGGCTCTTAGCTGCTGCTTGTCCCTCCCGGAGCTCTTTCTCCATCTGTGCTTTGGTAAAATGAAGACACCTCGGTGTGTCGTTGGAATAATTATATGTAAGGTAACATTGCCAAGAAACTTTGGTCTTAAAAGCAGCTAGAGGCCAGGTATTCGTGTCCCGGGACTAAGCGCCACAAACTGGTGGCTAAAGCAACAGAAATGCATTCTCTTCGTTTGGGAGGCTGACGTCTAAGATGGAGGTGCTGGCTGGGCCGCTTCCTCTGACCGCTCTGAGAGAAGCCTTCCTGGCTGCTGCTAGCTTCTGGTGTTTGCCACCAGTCCTCGGCATTCCTTAGCTTATGGATGCATCTTTCTTTTTCTTTTTTAAAAAAGATTTTATGTATTTATTTTTAGAGGGAGTGGAAGGGAGGAAGAGAGGGAGAGAAACATCAACTTGTGGTTGCCTCCCACACAACACACAACCGGGGACCTGGCCCACATCCCAGGCACGTGCCCTGACTGGGAATCAAACCAGCAACTCTGGTTCACAGGCTGGCACTCAGCGGATGCATCTTTTGGTCCTCCATCCTCACGTGGCATTCCCCTTGTGCTTCTCCATGTGGGTTCACATCCTCTTCTCTCTGTACTTGTCTGTGTCCAGTTTCCCTTTGCATGAGAACGCTGGCTGCTCTGCACTAGGGCCTACCTAAGAACCTCACCTGAACTTGGCTAAGTCTGCCAAGACCCTATTTCCAGCTAAGGTCACATTCTGAGGTGCTGAAGCTAAAACTTTGGTGTATCTTTTTTGAATCTTTTTGGGGAGATAGGGAGGGGGAAGACACAATTCAACCCATGTTGGACAGAGGCATTCAGTTTCTCCCCAAGTGTACCCCAAGTGTGCTGGTCTCACAAGGAGCGCCCTAGAGAAAAGGCCCCTGGGGTCTCACACATTGGAAACCCGGCACAGTGCACGCTAGATGCCCTAGTGATGATTCTCGGAGGCCATTAGCAGGCTGGCATCCTGAAAAGAGCTACAGAAAGAATCTTGTTGACTGTTTCCAAGGGCATTTCTCAAACCCATCTGAGCATGAAAGGTTTGGGGTGTTGTTTTAACAGTGTTCAGTGGACACACTTTGGGAAACTCACTAGAGCATGAGCTTGAAACCAGGGAGGCCTAGACTTGCATCATGACCCTGCTCTTACTGAATATAGGACCTTGGGCCATTTATGTTCCTCTGAGTCTCAGTTTTCTCATCTGTAAAATGGGAGTGAAAATTCCTAGTTAATTATTTAGGAGAGATTCGCTGTTATAACAAATCAACTGCAGAAGCACCATGGCTTCGAAACAACAGAATGTAAGTTTATGTCTCACTCAGGACTGAGCAGGGAACACACTGGCTGGGCAGTCTGTCCCTACACATGCAGGGACAGATGTCCTGTCATTTTAAATCTGTGGCTTCCAAGGTCATCCTGGGGCTGTCCCTACTTCAACCAGGCTGAGGAGGATAGCACTTAGGGAGAGCTTTGTGGGGGCTTCTCATGGGCAGACTCGGTCGTACAGCAACTCACCTCTGCTCACACTGCGTAGGTCAGATCCCAGTCCTCTGGCTGCAACTGACGGGAAAGGGGGCTGAAACATGTGGTGGCTGGATGAGCCTGCATGTCCCAGCAAGAACCCAACCCTAAAGAAAGGGAAGTATGGACATGGACATCTGGTTGAAAGCTAGCCATCTCTGCCACACGTACCTTGTAGGTGTGTTCTGAAGATTAAATGAGGCTTTTGACATATGCAAAGTTCCTTAGCATCACATACAACTAAATAAATGCCAACGATTAGAAAATGAAAAAGATGTGACAGGGAAGTGCCCTGACTGATGAAATGGGAGACAGACCCTGAGGTACAACGGAAGCCTGGGCCCTTCGTCCCCTTTACTCCCAACACATCCTGGTGGCTACTCTCCTGTGTGTGGTTGGAGACAGGGAACAGAAGTCCTCAGGGTCTCTTTCAACCCAGAGCAGCTTCTCCCCTACCCCCACTCCCCCTCCTCCCCCACCCCCACTTCCTTTCCAGACAGATGGAGAAGCGGGAGCTTCAGAGTCTTGACTGCCTCGAGGCTTCTAGGCGGTGGCCTCCAGGCGTCAGCTCCATCTTCCTGCAGTTGCTGGCCAGCTGAGGGATGGCCGCTTGCCAGGCCCCCTCAGCAGCCTCTGCAGCTCACACCAGTTGCAGACTCTCAGGATGCTCAAGGGAGGGATTGAGGTTCCTACCAGATCACCATGAACACAGTCTCCCTTGCAAAGGCCTCCCCAGACACTGGAAGCCCACAGCCTCTTCCTGCTCTAGCTTCCCCAGCTGCCTGGCCACACAGCACAGGGAGAGCCATGTTTACATTGCCAACCTCTGGGCTCCACTGGTCTGCAAGGGGCCATAAGTGGTGGGTAGAGTAAGTCTCTTGCCTTCAAAGCATGCATGTTTTCTTTGTAAGTTCTCATTAATTATTAAAGCCTTTGTATCTCAAATCACATCCCTAACCCCTCGATGTGAGCACAGTTCCAACAGATGTCTCCCAGCAGCACCCCCCTTGCTCCCATGTAAATAAACTTTGCAGAGCAGCCATCCGTGTGTGCGTACAACACTGCTTTCAACTCTTCTCACTCTGCTTTGTGTACACTTTCCCATGGATCTGGGTCACCCTGGTGTTGAGTATGTCAGGAGTGTAAAATACATGAAAGACATATTGTGTTAGAACCTCGATACCCAGCACATCGGGGTAGTACTCAGACAACCGGAGAGATTCGGCCCGGTGCCGCAAGTCTGCACAAGTGCAGGGCCCCTCAGAGACAGAGAAGGCTGGGTGCTACAGCTTTCCATACAGATGCACATGGGTTTCTCAAGCTCTGTGGACGGTGGGGTGTGATTTCTCCCCTGGAAGCGGCATGACCCGCAGGAGTTACTGCTGGCTGGAATTGCAAGTGCAGTCCAAACTTACTGGTTTTGATTCCATCACTGTACCCCGCGTAAATTAAAACGTGACATGATTACGCCCTCCGACAGCCCATTGGCGACCTTTAGCACTCTCCCCCTCCGAAGCCATTATTCAGCATAATTTTCTGGTTTGAGGCAAGTTGGGAGAGTGGGGACGCGGGGTGGGGCAGGGGAAGGCAGAGTCCAAATTAGAAACAGATTTAAAGAGCATTTGCAGGGAATTAGGCAGTAGGCCAGGAGCGCTTGCTGGCAGCGTGTGTAACCCCTCTTTAGGGACTGTCAGCTCCTCCTAGGTTTCCACAGCGGATGCGTCCCGGCCAGAGCGCAGCTGGGTTTCAGTTGTCAAGCCTGCAGCCAAGACATCTGAGCAGGGGGCGGAGGGCCTGCATGCACGCGTGAGTCCGCGCCCAGGCCACATTCACACACGCGCTTGACTCCAAGGACACCCCTGCACGGACGGCTTCACACATCCACACCTACACAGGCACACACCGAACTGTCCACTCGCCCCTGACACGCACAGCCACAGACACAGGTGCACACAGAGGGAATGCGGACGGACACACCGACACGTGTACACCACGGGCTTGCCTCTGCCCCTGCCAGTGCTGCCTGAGAGGGATTCCAGAGCAAGTTTCTCAACCCACACCTACCCTCCCCAGATTGGCTGTGCGACCTTGGGTCAGTCCTTTGACCCCTCTGAACTCCTGTCTCCCCAGCTACAAAGTGTAAACAATGGCAGCTGTGATGATTGGAATGAGATTATAAAGGTGAACACCTGGGTAAACTATGTCGCTGTTCCGTGTGAGAAGGGCCCAGGAGGATGGCGGTGGTGATGTAAGAAAGATGACTAACCTTTGGTTCACATCCTTTCTAGAGGGGGCATAAAGCACGACTCTGACTTGATTTTTCCTTGCTCAAAAGGGTGAGAAGTCCTTTATATTACCCGCAGAGCAGGACCAAGGAACAGATAGAACAGCGTGTGTAGATACTTCCAGCATGCACAACCCTGCAGCTGTCTGCTGCCTGTGGAAACCTGGGCAGTGTCCTGGTCCGCCGACTACCCAGTGGGTCTTGCGCTTGTCTAATAGGGCCCCGAGGCAGCTACTCCGCTCACCCAGCTCCCTCCCTCTCTACACCCTTGTTCCCGGCTATTCCTGCCCCCGCCCATTACATCAGCTCCTCCTTTATCCACACTGGTGGTGAGACATCTCTCCGTTTCTCCCCCCTCCCTCACCTTCAGAGTTTCCCTCCAGTCCACCTAATTGCCAGAGCCCCACCCCTCCTTGAGTCCCCCCAGCTTCCCATCAATCTAACATCGCCCTTTTCTGGGAACCTATTATGTATAAACAAGTCCCTAGTTCTGGGTGCTGTGGGGTTGGGGGAGGGGGTCAGGCATGAATTAGGTGCTGCCCCTGCCCCAAGGGTTCACAGCCCGGTGAAGGGATGAGACTGGCAACAACACTACGGGAGGCCAGTACGGAAATGTCAGCAGAGGGCACCAGCCAGCACTGAAGATCAGAAAACAGCAAGCACATCTTACTGAGCAGGCCAGGACACTCGGTACCATGTGACCCATGGTGGGGCTAGAAGAGGAATGAGCAGTGCCTTGTGCTCAGAAACAAATTTCCATGTGAAACTGGTTTCAAAGCTCGGAACCGCACTCCACATTACAGCGCACAGTGCCAAACCAGGTGTGGCTGGTGAGGGGGTGGGGGAGGACTGGGAGAGACGTGAAAGTGGTGAGTGGTGAGGCACAGAAGCGGGCATTTCTAGACCTTCATTTCCCCAACAGATACTTAAGGAGTACCTCCTCTGTGCCGAGTGCTGGGAACACAATGATGAGGAAAATTCAGGCCCTGCTTCAGGGAACTCAGTGTCTAGGAAGAACAATTGACACACAAACAGGCAACACGATGACAGGACACATGCGCTGTACAGGAATGGGCGGGCATGTCATGCTCCAGGGCACAGGGGAGCCATCTCTCTCAGACTGGAACACCTGAGAAGGCTTCTGGGAGAGGTGGAGAAGCAGAGAGACGAAAGGAGCCCAGGATGGGAGAGCAGGAGCAGGGGGAGAGATGAGACGAGAGGGATCATGGTAGGAGGTCCACACTGGTCACTCACTCTCTCACTCACTGATTCAGCACATAGGATGAGCACCCACTTGACAGGCCTATGCTGGGTGCAGAGATGATGACAGGGTGAACGAAGGCTGCAACAGTGGGAATGGAGAGAAATTGATAGATCTGAGGAAAAGGCCATCGAGTTTAATCGGATGCTGGTGGTGAGGGCGAGGCAATGATCTAAGATGATTCTTTGGTTTCAAGCTGGGTGCCAAGGGGAGGAGGTGCCCTTGCCTGCAGGGGAGGAGGCAGCCAAATGGAAGCAGAGTGAGGGGCTGGGGCAATAGGAGTCTGCACTGGTATTGCCTGTTCCCAGGGCCCGCGGGGAAGTGGCAGTGCCCAGCATCTACATCGGTCTATAAGGTGAGAGTTGGACACCCAGACTGGACACCAGGAGCATTTGAGCATGTGGCAAGAGATCATGAGCCAGCTGCCTGGGCCCCAGCTCAGAAGAGTCAGGTTTCAGACAGAGTTCTGGTCCTAGAGGGGAACTGGAGTGCTGAAGGCCAGCAGTCAGCTCATTCCAGGGGCTGCAGGCACTGAGACTATGGTAGCAAAACCAGTGCTGGTGCCTTCCTGCAGGCAGACAGGTCGGCCTGGACTGTGAGAAGCCTCTGGATGAAGCTTGTATGGCTGAGGGAGCCGGAGAAGGAGCCAGCACTCACAGAGAGCAGTCTTTGGCGGGTTAGGTCTGTCTGCCACAGCACTTGGCACAGAACTGGTCAGATAGCAAGTGCTTAATAATGCTCTCCCAGCAGCATGTAGCTGTTCAGGGGAGAGAAGGAGACCCCAGTGGTGACAGCAGCACTGGACCCCCAGACCTCAGTGAGTTCTCTTCTCATTGGATTGGAGCTGCTGCTGGGTCTTTTGGCTCTAATAGGGGAAACCCCATTTGCTTAATATCCACACCCCCCAAAGAGGGCAGCTTTTAATGCCAACCTTTACCCTTCTTGGACCACAGGTCAGGAGCTGAAAGCTTACATTCTCTGAAAGTTCAGACATTAGCCCGACAACTGAATTCCCCAAAAGACTGCCATTCTGATGAAGTCCAGGCTGATTGCTTAAAATAAATACCCAGACATCACAAATAGGGTTGAAATTTAGGGCCTGGAATAAATGAGAACAGCCAACCCAAGACGGACAGAGCATTTCCAATGCTACAGCTCACCCTTGCTGTGATGAGCTTCATATGAATAGTTAAGTTTCAAAAGTCTGCACCAAAGAAATCCTGTTAAATCAGAGAGTAACACAATGTGGAAGGCAAACCTAGGGTGACTGGATCTGAAATTTTTTGCCCTGCTAAAATGCAGCTAGAAGCTCATAACATGAGGGAGATCTCACCCAGCTGAGCTATCAGACAAGTTAGGGACGGTTAGCTGTGGGAGGGCCCTGTTCAAAAGCGCACCCCTCCCTGACCCCCACATCAACATGGGAGCTGGGCCACTCTGACAGTTCATCTCTGCGCAGGGCACTAAGGCCAGTGCCTTTCCCTGAACCCCAGGGGCAGCCTTAGTGACCACCCCTGAGGCTGGAGAAGAGGTAGCCAAGCGGGAGGTGCCCTCCCGAGACCTCCAGTTCTGTGGCAGCAAAGCTGAGATAAGAATTCAGTTCCCTGCAGCTCTGAAGCTGCTCATCATTTGTGTTGTGAACTTGAACTGTGAGCAACCTCAGCCTCATCTGCCTATATTTCTAGTCAAATAAAACGGTCTTCACTTCTTCTCATGTCTATCAGTCTCCAGGGAGTAGATTTATCTGCAGCAAATTATTATTATGCATTTTGTGGATAGGGAAAGAATATTAGAAAAATGCCAATACACAGAGGCAAGGATTCAATCAAATAAACACATCATACTCCTGGTTCACAGCTAGTGACACTTTGGCTCAGTTACATTTATTTTAATATAAAAATTGATTTTGTAATATATACTTTCTTGAATGCATCATAGATTGCTTTTCAAAATACTTTAAGAGAAAATTTCTTTTATTATAAAATACATGGAGTTTGAAATAGATTTGCATTAAAATATTAAACAATGCTTTTCAATTACAGAATAAAAATATAAATGGGAAAAATATTTAAAAAATGAATCACAAAACTATCTTCTTAACTTTTCTAGCTGCTGGGGCAGTAGTGTCTGCACTGTAACCTGAGACGACCCGAGGTTGTCACAGAGATATAAAATACGAGGAAAAGATAAACAACTAAGAAAGAGACTAAACTCGGCCAATCCTAGCACCGAAGTGAGCGGTTGAGCTTGTATTATGTGCAGAAGGGTGTGTGGTCCCTGTAGGCCCGAGAATAGAACCAGCCACCACCAGGATGGGAGTGGGCCCGGCGGACTTCCTGCCTTTTGGTCAAACAGACTGCCTTCCTGAATTACTAGGTCTAGGAAGCAGTGGTGACAAGGGTGGGGAGAGGGGGGCAGAAGTTACACGTGTCATCTACCACCCTCCCTCGGCCCTCTTCCTGGCTGCAGCCTCATTTCCCCTCTCACAGACAGACCAGTTACCTAATCTGCCACATGCCGAGATGGTATCTGGGAACTCTAACGGCTCTGACATCCCATAATTCTATTAACTCAGACACCAGAGCATGTGGTAGGAGACAGGACCAAGCGCAGCCCTGCCGCCCCATTTGTGCGATGTGGTGTTTATTACACCGCGTTGTGGTCAAGGACTCGGACAATAGCCACTCTGTGTTGAGTGCTTGGTGTGTGCTCCGCGAGGTGATGCATCTGCCCTTCCAGGTGTAGTCACATCTAGAGCCCACGTGGGCACTGCCGGCACGGGTGGGAAGTCAGAGCTGATGCAGGTCCAGTAACTTGCTCAGAGGTGCACCAGGTGTCCACCCCCAACCCATGGCTCCCCATCTGCCATGCTGGATCCTGGGCAAACTGACCTCTTTATCCTTCTCCCACACAACTCCTTACCCTGGTAGCACCACAAGAAACACTCCCAGCTGCCGTTTCCCTGGGGGAGGATGATTTGCCTGGCTGGAGAATTCGGGAGAAGAAACTGGGCCTGTGTAGCCCAGGTTCCTCCCCACTCAGAGCAGGGGCGACCCTCTGGACTGAGCCAAAGTCTCGAAAAAGTCATCATGTCAACGTGTGCTCAAAGCCACACATAGCTAGTGGCTACCGTAGCGGATAGGACAGCATTAGAAGCTGACCGACTGCCTGCCTGTGTGCCAGCTTGAAGACTTCCAGGGGGGAAGAGGCCCCACCTTCTGAGTCACCCTGGTTACCTGGTACTTCCGAGTACTAGAAACATCTTCACTTCGTCCTGAAATCTGCCTCCTCCTAATTTCCCGTTCCTCAATACTAGCTGCACCCTCTGGCCTGCGTCTCCCTGGCAGCTCCTCCAGTGGTTGGAGACAGGGAGCGCCCTCCCCTCCTTCCCCAGCATCTGCCTCTTCTCGGGTTAAACGGCCCCTGTTACAGTATCTCTGCTATTCATGTGACCTAGTTTCTTGGTCCTTCATAGGCTCACCCTCCATTGGGCCCTGGGGTCAGAAAGAAACACATTCCTTCAGAATAGTTCTCAGTTTTGGGTTGTTTTGTTTTGTTTTTAATTCCTATCTACTGCCTGCCTCCCTGACTCACTGGCCAACATTGTTACTGCTTGGTGGGACTGGGTCATGGTTTTTTCTCACTGGAGAACACAGTATTTATAACTGTTGTGGGCACCTTTTGTGTTTTGACCACCATTATCCAAACATCTTCTAACTTAGAAGAATCCCAAGGGCCCTGCCTCCCCTGATGGAGGCCGGAGAGCAATATTCACCTTCCACACCTCGGACTCACACCCAAACTTCGGCACGTGGCAGGAAAGCACAAGGACAGAGATCATTGGTGGTTACATAGGATGGCGGCAGTCAGTCAAGAGGCCCGAGGAAAGGCAGGAAGTATCCTGGGATGGTGGCGCCATGGACAAGAACCGGCTTCTGTCATCTGTAAGCAAGGCCCGGAGGAACAAGAAAACCACGTGGTACCCTGTGAGCACCAGATGCAGCTTGCACAGGTTCTCTTTCCTCCCTGGGCCTCTGTTTGGGTGGATAGCACGAGGTCCACCCCAGCTGTGATGCACTTGATTTCTGGGTTTTTAACACATTCTCACTGATGATTCAGAGATGTAGGTGCAAGTGAAATGGAGAGAAGTCCAGAATAGCAGACAAACTTCCCCCTACTGGATCTTCAAAAGAGTTCCCCAGAAGTAACACCAGATCTGCCTGGGGCTCTGAACGCCCAGTGGTTTTCTGAAGTTGAGACCAAGGATAAAATGAAAAGACTTGTGCCTTTCCCAGCTGTCACCAGGGCCTTTTGCTTCCATGGCTACCTTGGAGAGGAGCCCTGAGGCCCCAGATGTTGTGTGGCTGTAGGATGAGCATAGGACTTGGGTCCTCATCCCTACTTGACCCTATAGCATTGAAATTTTCCACAAGGAAAGCAAGGCACTGAGTGATTTTCAAGGTTCTCTTCGATTCTGGTTCTGTGACTCTGAACACATTAGGAGCTGTTATTTCCTTGAGTTCCTACCAACTATTTTCCTCTTCCTTCTGGCTTCTGTCTTAAAACTGTACAAGTTTATAAAGAGATAAATAAGGTGTGCTATATCCATACTGTGGAATATTATTCAGCCATAAAAGAAAGTACTGACATGTGCTATAAAATAGATGAATCTTGAAAACATTAGGCTAAATGAAAGAAGCCAGTCACCAAAGACCACATATGGCATGCTTTCATTTACAATAAATGTTCAAAATAGACAAACCTATGGTGACATAAAGTGGACTGGTGGTTGCCTGGGGCTAGCAGGAAATGCATAGTCACTTTGAATTGTGCAACTGAAATCAATGAATTGTATGGTGTGTAAACTGCATCTTGATAAGGCTGTTAAAATAACAGGTAACAAGTTTCAGACAAATCCTAAGTATTTCAAAGCTGTGTGTATAGCCTTGGAGAAGAGCCTTGAAAATTAATTCCACTCATAACCCAACAATTTGATGTTGTTTTGTTTTTAAGTCTCTCCCTCGGTCAACTAACCAAACTTCATCGATTGATTTGAATGTAATTTCTCAAAATTGCCCCTTCTCGAAAGGTCTCGGAAGCAATCTCATGGGGTTGGAAAGACAGACGGGGTCCAACAGGTTTCCGCACCTGATTCCAGAGTTCACTGGGGGTAGCTTCTCTTTTCTTTAGACTCTTTATTAGATTCCAATTGAAGTCTCATCTAAAAGAGAGTTATAAAATAGTGCATGTTATACTTTGATGTGCACATCAAGCATGTGGGATCTCCTTAAATTGCAGGTTACAATTTAGGAGGTCTGGAGCAGGGCCTAAGAATCTTCATTTCCAATAAGTTCCCCAGCGTGGCCAATGCTGCTGGTCCACGGACCATACTTCAAGTTGAGGTATGACACGTATGCTGTATGACAAGTCGACACACCCAGGGCTGCACAGTCCAGTGTGGCTGCCAAGCACTTGCTATGTGACTGATCTGAACTGAGATGGGATGTGACTGCATGTGTGACCGAACGTACGTGATGTGTGTGTGAGTAGACACTGGATTTCAAAGTTAGTAACAAAACAAAAAAAATGTGAAATAATTTTTACATTGGTTACATTTTGAAATAATAGTATCTTGGATATATGAATTAAATGCATTATCTTTTAAATTACAAGCTTTGTTTATGTAAGATACAAGTAGTTTCCTGCCCTTTGCCATTATTCATTCCTACTTCCTTGATAACAGACTTTCAGCGGGATTAAAGACCATCATATTTGCCCTGTATAACGTGCTTTCATGAATCAGGTGCACCCACGTTTTTCGTCCAAACTTTCAGGAAAACAGTCTTTCACTTTAATTTTTTAATTCAAGTATGTATTTATGTATATTTAGAAACAAAACCGATTATCATATTCCAGGGTGTTGTTTTGCATATGGATATTGTTATTGTTTTCTAGAGTTACAATTTTAACACATAAGCATAAATTTAAAAATTGAAAACATTTAGATACAGAATTAGTACTACCCATGTATAATGTGCATCCTTATTTTTCCCTCAAAATTTGGGCAAAAAAGTATGCCTTATACACAGCAAAATGAGGTACATCCCCCAGCTTCCCTTGCGGCTAGGTGGGACCATGTAACTAATCACCGTGTGGAATGTAGGGGAAAGAGTAATGTGCCTTCAAGGGATCCTTCTTACGAGATTATGTAGGTGTATTCAGCCTTTTTCTTCTTCCTTCTTTCTCCATCCTGCTGCCTAGAGGGCAGAGATGTTGCCGTATCAGAATATGAGGTCAAGTCTGTGCAAAATGGATCAACAAAACATAAACTCCATGATATACCAAGGATTTTTGTCTATTTTTCCCACTTCTTTTTTGTTCAATATACTTTAATGGTTATGCTATTACAGTTGTCCCATTTTTCTCTCCCCTTTATTCCCCTCTCCCCTGTAACCCCCTCCTACCAGCGTTCCTCCACCTGAGTTCATGTCCACGGGTCGTATATATGTTATTTGGTTTCTCCATTTCCCACACTATTCTTAGCCTCCCCCTGTCTATTTTGTACCTACCATTTATGCTATTTATTCCCTGTACCTTGTCCCATATTCTCCCCCTTCCCCCTTCCCACTGATAACCCTCCCTGTGATCTCCATTTCTGTGAATCTGTTCCTATTCTAGTTGTTTCCTTAATTCATTTTTGTTTTTTAGGTTTGGTTGTTGATAGTTGTGAGTTTGTGATCATTTTACTGTTCATATTTTTTATCTTCTTCTTTTTCTTAGATAAGTCCCTTTAACATTTCATATAATAAGGGCTTGGTGATGATGAACTCCTTTAACTTGGCCTTATCTGGGAAGAACTTGATCTGCCCTTCCATTCTAAATGATAGCTTTGCTGGATAGAGTAATCCTGGATGTAGGTCCTTGCCTTTCATGACTTCGAATACTCCTTTACAGCCCCTTCTTGCCTGCAAGGTTTCCTTTGAGAAATCAGCTGATAGTTTTATGGGAACTCTTTTGTAGGTAACTGTCTCCTTTTCTCTTGCTGCTTTTAAGATTCTCTTCTTATTTTTAATCTTGAGTAATGTAATTATGATGTGCCTTGTTTGTGTGCTTCCTTGGGTCCAACTTCTTTGGGACTCTGTGGGCTTCCTGGACTTCCTGGAGGTCTATTTCTTTTGCCAGATTGGGGGAGTTCTCCTTTATTATGTTTTCAAATAAGTTTTCCATTTCTTGGTTTCGATCTCTTCTCCTTCTGGCACCCCTATGATTTAGATGTTGGAACATTTAAAGTTGTCCCAGAGGTTCCTAAGCCTCTCCTCATTTTTGTTTTTTGTTTGTTTTTGTTTTTGTTTGAATTCTTATTTCTTCATTCTGTTCTGGTTGAAGTTTTATTTCTTCCTTCTGGTCCAAATCATTGATTTGAGTCCTGGTTTCTTTCCCTTAACTGTGGGTTCTCTATATATTTTTCTTTATTTTACTTTGCATAGCCTTCATTTTTTCCTTCATTTTGCCACCATACTCAACTACTTCTGTGAGCATCCTGATTACCAGTGTTTTGAGCTCTGCATCTGATAGGTTGACTATCTCTTCATTGCTTAGCTGTATTTTTTCTGGAGCTTTGATCTGTTCTTTCATTTGGGCCATATTTTCTTGTCTTGGTGTACCTGTTACATTGTAAGGGCCAGAGCCTTTGGTGTTCACCAGTGTGGGGCAACCCACTTCACTGTGTTGTGGTGCTGCATGTGGAGGTGGGGTCTGAGAGGGAACAATGCCTCTTGTCTGGCTGTCATCTTTCAGTCACTTCCCCCACTACCCACAAGCAAATTGGGCCCTCCTGGTGCTGATTCCCTGGTGGGTGGGTTTGTGTAAATTCTAGGACCCTGTGGTTCTCTCCAGTGAACTCTCCTGTGAGGCTGGGAGTTTCTCCCACCACTGCAACCCCCACAGGTTTTTCAGTCAGAGGTTTTGAGGCTTTATTTCCCTGAGCTGGAACACTGGGTTGTGTAGTCTGTCTTGCTTCCCAATTGTTCCTCCCAGTTTATCTGCATGCAAATGTGGGACTGCCCAGTCCCATACCCACTGCCTCACCTGGTCTGCCAGCTGCTGCCTCACCCACCCCGGTCCTCCCATTACTGCCTTCTGCAAGTCCTCTTTGCCAGGCTGCCCATCTCTGCCCCTCCTACCAATCTGGATGAATGTTTCTTCTTTAACTCCTTGGTTGTCAGATTTCCACGCAGTTTGGTATTCTGGCAATTCTGGTTATCTTTTGTTTTTAAATTTATTGTTGTCCTTCTTTTGACTGTGCAAGGAGACAAAGTATATCTGCCTATCTCCATCTTGGCTGGAAGTCTGTTTTTTCCCCCACTTCTGTAATGTCAGGTCTAATTAGTGCTAATATTTGCTTACTGATTGATTAAATGAATGAATAAATGAACAAGTTTGGGTGTCTGTTACTAGGGAGGTGATATGAGCCCCAGACCTCCCATCTGGACTTTTATATGAGAGAACAACAAACTTCTACCTTGTTTAAACCCAAACCTAATCCTAATCAATACAATATTAAAAAGTCCTATCACTGCTTTATGCCATAAATAATTTATTTAAAATGTTCAGCTAAAACTCCATAAATCAAATCATATTTAAATGCATTGTGATATTCATCTTTTCAATGTTGTGGATTATTTCACCATGCCAAAAATCCATCCATCTGTTTATTTAACAAGTTGAGGTTTCAACTCAAGTTTTAAAATCAAAATATGCTTCTAATAGTACTTTCTTGCTAACATTTCAAAGCACTATACAAATTCAACCCAGCCATCTTTTTCCTGACATCCCAAGAGTAGAGGTGAGTTAGCATCAAGAAGTACCTTTTATAAGATGGAGATGAGTTAATGTTCCATCCTGATTGAGGGGAAAATTTCCATTTCATTCTCGGTCCATTACAGTTCACTGCTTCTAAACCAAACAGGAATTTTACATCAGAGAGGTTAGTAATAGCAGATTTTAAGAAAAAGCAAATGCCTTTTTCTTATTTTTAAGAAAAATATTTTATTGCATTCACCCAAGTTTTTGGCTCTGAGAAGAGAAAAAAAATCTGAGTATCTGCAGAAAAGATAACAGATTCCTTAACTCTAGTATGCAAACAGGTGGGGGTGAAAGTTCTATCAATACCAAGTGGGCACCATGTCCTGGTTCTCTACTCTTAGGGAAGCAAGAGAGACCAGGAGGATTTCCATAGACCTGAGTGGGCAGCAAGTGAAACTGAGGATACATTTGGGGGTAGAGTGGGGAGGACCAAACAGAGAAGACTGATGGACTGGCCTTGGGTGTTTGCAGTTGAGGCCCTTTGCAAGGACAAGGAGAGCTACTATTACCCATCGGCAGGAGTAAAAGATCCCCATGTGTTTCCTCACCGTTCATGGAGACTTCATTCTTCATTCCAAACTCACCAGCCTGTGAAGTTGTAAGAGGCCGAGTCTCAGCTGTCTGTCATGGTGGATTCATGAGTGGTCACAAGGTGACGGGTTTCACTGGAGGCTCCTGCTCCTGTGCTCCGTGACACAAGAGGAAATCTAGAGGAACAATGTAATCAAATGGCATCCTTACTGACCACATCATTATTTTTGCAGACTAGAAGCCTCATGTTTACTCTTAGAAAGCTGACCCATAAGGCCCATGCCTGGGTATTTTTTATATACTCCAGAAGCTTCCAAACAGAAAGCATCTGACATATAAGTTCCCTTTTAGTTGAAAAGAAAAAAAAATTAACATGCTATTGGTACAGATTTTCCCAGAGCTGAGAAGCTGTGTTAGGGATACTAGGGAAGCTGGGATAGAGGATACTATTTAATGACAGATCTGTGATATGTTAGAGAGATTGGGAGTTCTGAGACATGAGGTGGAGGAAGCAGGTAACAGCATAAAAACACACAAGAGAGGAGACTGCATATAGTGAGGCTTATCTGTGAGGCTAGAACATGTGGCTGGCAAAGATCGCCTTGGGATGAGTCTGGAAAGACCACCAGAGACCAGTGGAGAACTGTTCTGGCTAAGGAACTGGACGTCGGCCTGCAATAAATGGGGAGCCACCGAAGACTTTAGAAGCTGAGCAGAACAGGACTAGGTTTATTTTTTGAACCATAAACCTAACAGTAAAGCGGTTAAATGGATGGAGTAGGGAGCCACTGGAAGCACAGGCAAGAGACCCTGACCAGGCAGGAGCATGGAGAGAACAGGACGGTGGCTGCTTTGGTGGCTGCTTGTTTGGGGATGGAGGGAGCAAGCCTTTGCGGATGACCTTCAGATTTCTGATTGGGGATCTGGGGGATGAAGAGGGAAGAGAATCTTGCGGGGGGGAGGTCTGTTTTGGACACTGAGTTTGGGATGCCTACCAGGGAGTCACATGGAGACACTTCTGAAAAATCGCCTGGGTGTACGTGATCCTGCTTTTACCAGGCTAAGGGATGTCTCTTCATTTATTCTCACAATATCCTCTCCATATGTCAGAGGGCAGAAGGATGCTGAGACCCAGTTTGGAACCTGACCCTGAGCACAAAGTGGCTTTCAGCACTAGCATTACTTCCTTCCGGAAGCAATTGCCACCACTTCTTCAGCACATACTGTGTGCCCAGCACTGGGCCCCAAGCTTTCCATACAGTCTCTCTGAGGTAGGGGTCACCCTGCATCTTACATGCACAAGCTGAAAAAAAGAAATTACATGCTCACATTTTCATAGCTAGAAAGTAGCAGAATTGCTACTGAAACCAGGTTTACAAATTCCCCTCGATGAGATTATATTCAACCTATGTTATTGTTTCCCAATGAGCATCAGACTTGAAGCTTAACAGTGCTGTAATATTTTCATTTGAAAATTCATTCTTTCATGTATCCATTCATTAAATTAACACTGAACCCCTCCTATTAAGCACAAAGCAAAGCCCTGACTGGTGTGGCTCAGTGGATTGGGTGTCATCTGGCAAACTCAAAGGCTGCTGGTTCAATTCCCTGTCTAGGGCACAGGCCTAAGTAGTGGGCCAGGTCCCCAGCTGGTGGTGTGTGTGTGTGAGAGAGAGGCAACGAATTGATGTTTTTCTCCTTCTCTTCTTCCCTCCATTCCTCTCTCTCTAAAAATAAATACCTAAATTCATTTTTAAAAAAAGAGAACAAGGTATAATTATAGTCAATGCAACATGAGTTCTGGGGGTGGGGAGACTGCTTGTGATTGTATGAGAAGAAATAAATCCTTATTTTCGAAGAGTCCCAAAGAAGAGGTCAGCAAACCACAGCCTGAGGGGTCAAACCTAACCCACCGCCTGTGTGTGTGTGAATAAAGTTTTATTGGGATGCAGCCACACCCGCTTGTGTGCATGTTGTCAAGGGCTGCCCGTATACCACAATGGTAAAGTCAGGCGGTCGCAACAGAGAGCAAATGGCCCACAAAGCTTAAAAGTTTTACTGTTAGCTCTTCACAGAGAAAGTTGCCAACCCCTGGTCTATAGTCAGAACCATAGAAGCCATAGACTAGGAGAAAATGTAGATTATTAAAATGTCACAAATAAAAAGCTGCGCGGATGCCAAGAAAGCCACAGGTAGGATTCATCCAGGAGGAGGTTTCAAAACGGGCTTTGACAGAGCAATGGGATATTCCCAGTAGGCTTCTCACCAGAGCACTCCCCGGGTGTACCTGTGCATGGATGCACAGTCTGGGACAAGGTAAAGGATACTCAAGCGTTTGGAAAGTAACCACCTAAGTTCTCTTTTCCGAGCAGCAGATGTCCCAGCAGTAGCCCTGGCTCTGCCATTGCAGAGCTGCATGACCTTGAACCAATCTCCTTACCTCTTCGTCCCCAGATGCCAGCCATCTCTTACCGGCCTATGAGGTTGTGAGAAGCAAATGTGGGGCAGGGGGGAAATACCTGTGTGACTTGTGAAAAATGCAAGTGTTGGAAAACCTGGAGGGTCCTTCAGGCAGTTGCAGGCGCACATAGACTGCCTTGAGGTTAATCACGTGTAGCACTTAGAGGCAAAAATGTCAGCCCTGAATGCAAAATTGCCTTTGTCTCCAGCTGAGCACACTCTATTTTTTATTAATTCACTCACGATGCAGCTTGGTAGATTACGAAAGAGTCCTCCCCCGAGAGAAGTTATTCGTCAAGCTGGGAATGTGTGGACATCCCACCCCGAGAGGCTGTGTGGCGTGTTTTCCCGGAGTTGGAGGCAGCCTGGAGCTTGGTCTGGGTTTATGCTGGAGGTCTGGACTCAAGGACACATTGTGTCTGGAACTATCACAAAGAGGTCTTTGCGTATTCTTAGCCAGCTGGCCTGGCTCTGCTAGACGCTATGTTCCCTGCCCCTCGACCTTCCTACAGGAAGCACCTCTTCTGGCCCAGCTTGATGATGCTTTTCCGCTCACACCCTTGAACCCACATCCCCAGCCCAAGGGGGAGCCCAACCGCCAGCCCTGTCAGTGTGGCCACAGCACCTGGCTCGCCTTCCTCCACCCTGGGCCAAACCCTCAGACGCAGGAGAAACCAGAGCTGGCTCAGCTGGCCAGCGCCCAGGCTTCCTGTCCAAGTGTTTGTGGCTGGGCTTCCTGCTGACGGAAGGGCGGCTGTAGCTCTCCTCTGACATCCCGAGAGGTGGCTCCCAGGGCTCTGGCCGCCAAGCACATCCAGCTGGCACCCGGCACAGGAGCCCGGCTGCACTCCACGCAGCTGTCAAACGACATTCACAGGGACGCTGGGGTCAGGCCTCGGGAGCTATAAAGGGGATTCCTCTGGGGAGAGAGGAAGCTGTGAATCAGATCAGAAACCCGGACCTCAAGCTTGTCCTGGGCAGGCGGCCAAGCATGCCTCACATACACCCCACTCCAGACTGACAGACCCCTCACTTCACTTAGGCCCACCTCCCTCGCCACCTGCAAACCTTTGCCTGGGTCCCTTCATGAGCCTCCCCACAACTGCCTTCTCAGCCCAGGAGGACTGGGACCAGGGCCCAGGACCCACAATATAGCCCACCCTGGAGATGACCTCATGACCTTGAGAAATCTAATTTCACAGAGGATCGGCTTCCCTTTCACTAGTGGAAACTGGAGAGTTAGTGTATTTTCTGAGCACAGCCTATTTGTTTTTCCATGTTTCAAGGGCGGTGACATAGGAAATGGCACTAGATTTGTTCTATATTGCTCCAGAGGTCAGAACAAGCATTATATGGAGGCAGAATTCAGTTTAAACAAGGAAAAACTAACCCCAAAGTAGGCTGTCCCCTAGGTAGTGAGCATCCTGTTACTAGAAGTATTCAACAGAAATTGTCTGCAAATACTTTCAAGTGCTAAACTGTGAGTTCTCCGAGGACCCGTGTCTGATCCATTACCCCCACAAGACCAACAACCAGCAAGTGCCTGACAAAGAGTAAGTGCTCCAAACATTTGTGGCAGTGAGGGAGAGAGGGGGCAGGAGGGAAAGGAAGAGGGAGGGAAGGAGGATGAAAAGGATCACCTTCGAGAACTTTGGAGAATCCATCCCCCCTTCAAAAGAGAGTTTGGACCAGCTGACTGGAACGTAGTTGCCTCTGACTCCGTGATTGCAAGACAAGTATTCTAGGCGCCTGCTGGGCGGAGCTACTCTCCTAAGTGGGTGCAGGTTCTAGGCACAAGCCTTCCTTTTCTATAGCCTGCATTTTGTCAGTCACTTCTACAGGACCCCGAGAAACGCAGACTCCCTGTTGGGAAGATGTGGATTCTGGGACTCAAAGGTGGTGAGTGGACTATCTGAGCTAAGACTTGTCCTTAGGTCCCTCGATCCTGAGCCCGGCCCAGCTTCGTGTGCATGTTAGTCTGCCTTATTGCCCACCCTAGCTCTTTCCACCCTCGAAGACTGATATTATGTTGTAACACAAAAACCGGTGCTTCATTAAGAGCACCAGAGTTACCCTATCCTTTGAAAAATGCACAGGAAACAGATCTTCCTCAAAAAATATAAATAAAATTTAAAGATTCTCCCAGCAGGGTGATGTTTGGGCATTACCATTGATTGCAATAATCAGTCGAGGATCTGGGATTATTTCCAGGAGCAAGTTTACATTTCAGGGCCAACCGCCTAGATCACCATGTTGGAAGGATGCATTTTTTTCCAAAGGTCTAACTTGCAGATTATTTGCTGGTTTACCCTCAGATCCATGCTTTCACCCCACCTCCCCTCAGCGATCCCGTCCCCATCCCCTGCTCTGCTCTCCCCCACAGGGGGCTGACCCTGCATGCTACATTTGCCAGGTCCCACCCAACCAGGAGCCTGAGGGCGGGGTGGGAGGGGTGTAGACACCAGTCTTTCTCTCCCTTTCTTCCTTTATCTGGAGGATCGCCTCAGGGTTCCCCTTTCCTGCCAGGGAGCCCCCACCAGGGTCCCTCCTCCCCTCGTTGACCTTTCGGTCCAGGAATAGTGCCATTTTCCTGTGGCCGCTACACACAACACTGCCTTTCAGCCTGGTCTGCCCTCCCATCCTCATTGCCTTCATACCTAGTTTCCCTCTGTGGAAGTTTCTGGAATGAGTTGTTTTCTGTCTGGAGTCTGACTGTTGAGACCCAGCCCAGACAGGGTTACATGAGTGAAATATCAGACAGTTCTGTCTTGACCACCTGAAGGAGAGTCATAGAGGCAGACAGGCCAGGAGGCTCCTGAAGGACCACCAGCACAGCAGTGGCCTGGGAATGAGGAGGAAGGCCAAGTGCACCTGTGACTCCGCATGGGAACCAGGGACCTGGAGTCAGCCCAGCTGTCCCTCCCAAGTCCCTGTCCCTCTCACGAGGCCCCACCAGCCTTGGCATCCCTCAGTGCTATGACACAGTGCTTTACACACACACGTTGACCAGATAGTGTGACTCAGCCTTTCAGAGCTCTGAGCAGGCCAAGCTTCCAGGTTCTTGTCCCCTCCATCAAGCCCAGAGAGGAGGGCTCCCTCAACGACATTAGCAAAGAAAGCAGGTGTCTTCTCGCCCCAACCCAAACCTGCAGCATCTGGGCTGGAACAGAGTTGCAGGCTCTTCCTTTTCCTCCCCACACTGGACCTCCAAAGCCCCTCGCTCATTTAACAGCCAGATGCAAACGGAGACTGCGTTCTCCGAAAATATTATTCGTGATGGAGAAAAGAGGAAAGGCGGCCTCACTTTCAGATTTAGCTGGACCTGCTACATGCTCGTTGCTGAGCTAAGTTTGCGCACATATTTTATGTCATTTAATCAATCTGTGATGGGACAGAATCAGACCACAAAAACATGCATCAGACCCCATTGGACATATCTTTATTGGGAACCTGCCAGGTACCAGGCGTTTTGCAGAGATCAGTGAACTATATATAGTTCCTGCCTTGCAAGAAAGTTAAGAACCCGAGGTCTGGAATTAGCCAGACCTGACTGAGTTTGAATTCAGACTCCAGCAATTAGTACTTACATGACCTTGGGCAAGTGACTCTTGCCACAGAACCTCAGTTGCCTTATTTATGAAATGGGCATAACAATCATCTTGCCTAATTGAGTTGTTAAAGGATTCATTTAGGTAACAAGTTTATCAAGTACCCAGCACATGGTGAACATTCTTCAACAAGTGTTGACTATTTTTATTTTTAAAAATTAATAAATCTAGGATACTGTGCACAGCCCTGTGGTAGCATCTGGGGGCAAAAGCATTTTCGAAGTCGGCCCCACTATTTCTGTTAGCCCTGTGAGGACTTAGAGAAGCCTTCTGGCTCCACAGGAGGATAAAACAGGGCTCCTCCTTTCTCTCTTTGGAAGGATCCAACAACCTGACCTCAGAGGCATCCCACACACCCTGGGTCCCCACTGACAGGCCCTCCTGACACCCCTCCAGGTTGCCGGATGTCAGCTGAAGTCCAGGGTTTGGAGGGTTTCCGGGACTGGTGGGGTCACACCGCGGCAGCCATCCCGGGCAGCCCCACCCTTCCTGGCAGCCGGGCCTCCTCCCCAGTCTGCGAAAGCCTGCCAATGAGGGGGGCGGGGGCGGGGGCGGGGCGCCGAGGCTGGCAGAGGGAGGTGGAAGGTCCTGCTCGGATGTCTGCCCTAAGGGAAGCCTGGGGTTGGGTTGGAGAGTTGGGGAGCGGGTGGAGTAAGGCAGACTCTGCTCCACCCCACCCGCTCCTCCAGCGGTGCCGAGAATCCTGTTTCTGGAAGTGCCAAGTGCTCCTCCTAGTGGGGAAGGAACGATTCGAGATCCCATTTGTCTGCCCTCCTCCCACACCCAGGAAGGGGGGGCCTTTCAGCAGGCCTATTAGGAGATGGAAACAGCACATCGCTGTTGAAACAGCCCTTTCACATCAGATGCCCACAACAAATGGGTGGTTTTTCAAGGGGTGCATTTTTAATGCCCCATTTCACAGATGAGAATATTGAGTCAGTCTCTGGCAGTTAGTCTATGGCAGAGGTGGGACTAGAAAACAGGTCTTCCCATTCTACTTCCTGTAGGGTTTTTTTTTTTTTTTTTTCTGTGCACCACCCTCAAAAACAGCAGAGAGACAGTAATAGCCACTTTCTTGCCCGCTGTCCACCCTGCACCCCCACCCCTCACACAAACATAGTCACCCTGAGAACAAGGACAAGTCTTTTCTTTGTCCCTCAGGCACTAGAACCTCCGTGCCCAGCACCTGTTTAAACCCACCCTTTCCTGCAAGATCGTCCTGCTTTTCAAACCCCACACATCAGGGTCTGTTTTTCCTTCTACCCTCAGGCCTGTTCCACTGTCCTTCAGGAGAAATAAGGCCTCAGCTCGCTGTGGTCAGATCTAGGCTCCAAAAAGTCTCCGGAACTACCTCGACCACACGCAAGTGGTGCTGAGCCCAGGCAGTTCAAACACTACGGGAAGTGGGCAGTGGGGCAGCAGGGCAGCGGGGAGTGACTCCGGCCCCATCCACCCCATGCCCCCTGCCCTGGCAGAGATGGTTGGAGAGGGGCCATTCTGGAGCCAGTTGCTCATCCGGGAGGGGGAGGTGACCTTTGCCCTGTCTTCTTCCCTGAAAACAAAGTGCTTCCTTTAAGTTCTCCAGAGACTGGCCTCCTGCACCGAATTCGGCCACACGCAGCCCTGGGATCCCCAGTTTCTGGGGATGGGAGCCTGGCTTGGAGACCCAGCTGCCACTGGCATCTCCCTTACAGAGGAGGGCAGAAGAAGTGGGCCCAGGTTCCTATCCTGCAGGGAGCCTCTCCCAGGCCCGGGAGCCTGCTCTCATCCCTGGACTCGCTGCATGTTGCCCAGATCCGGCCACGGGTCAGAGCCGGGCCTGGGCTCAAGGACAGGCCAGGCAGGCGATGATCTGCGTTTTCTGGGAAGGCAGCCAGTCCTCGTGCCCTCAGGCTTCCGGGTATTGAGGACAGGGCGGAGCTGCCACCCTCTGCTGGCCCACCCCAAAGCTCCAGCTGGGTGGGCACACCCGGGGTTCTGGTCTCTGGCCCAGAGCACTGCAGCAGGAGAGACCACAACACTCAGCTCGTTGCCTTGGCCACTGCTCCCTGAACCAAACAGTGTTGCGCAGAGGGGAGGAGGGCATGGCGTGCAGCCTCAGGGCCACCCCCCACCCCCCACCGCCTGCGCTGAGAGCACACAGGGTTCCCTGAAAGGCTGAGCTGTTCCAGCTCATGGAAGAAGCATTTTATTGGCCTCAGAAACCAGGAGTGCTTGTACTTGGTACTGTTGCCATCTACCTGCGAGACCATGGTGATGTCATTTCACCCTCTGAGCCTCAGTTTCCTCAGCTGTATCATGGGCCAGTAACCCCCCCATGCCCAGCTTCCTGGTTGCTCAAAGCCTTAAAGTGAGTAAGTCTGTGAAAATGCCTTAGGCACCATTCGCACTGGAGGGCTTCTTGTTGTTATTAAAATCTCACCACCTGGTTTAGTACTCCCACCTTCCGATCATGTGAGGGGAAATGAAGACCAGGAAGAGTGTGGGCCACTGGCCAGCAGACTGGGCTCACCTCAGCCATCTGCCCTGGGGCCCAAGGAGCTCCTATTCTGGGTGCCAAGTGGCTGAGAGTGGTCCCTGTGGCCATTTGTGGCTGAGGGCAGGACGGGCAGAGTGGACCTGAGAGGAGCCCCATTGTGTCACTGGGTAGAAGGCCCACCCGCCTCTTGGAGGACACCAAGGACTCCCCTCCTGCCCCCTCTCCAGCTGTTCATTGTGCGTCTGGAAGCCATATTTCTAGGAAAGTAAGGGGGCTTGTACTGCCGGAGAAGGGGGTCAAAATCCAGTCATGGAAGAAACAGCGGAAGGGTCTCAGGCAGCTCAGCCCCAATCAGGAGACTGTCTTCGAAAACACAGGGCTGTCGAGGGAGAGGGGACCTTCACTGGCTCCAAAAAGCCCTAGAATGAGCATCTAGAGGGCAGATTTTGGCTGTGCTAAGAGAGAACCTTCTGAAAGCTGACCCATCTACTACACAAATGGGCAGCTCACAGGCAGTGTCTGTGCCCAGGGTGTCTGTGCACAGGTGGGACAGAGTCCGTGGCCGGAGGACATTCTATAACGGGGACCATGAGTGAAGGGCATTGAGAGATCCTCCCCTCTTCCTGGGCATCCCAGGATCCTCTGTTTGCCACAGGACTGGAGCTTTTCCCTGGTCTTAATTAGCCGGCACCACCAAAGAGGGTTATTCGGAACAGAAGTGCTCGGCCAGAGCGCGTAGCTGGCACTGCCGGCAGCACTGCACACTGTACATATTAGGCTCACGTAGGAGGCACCCAGCCTCTATCGGGACGGCCAGTTTAATGGGTTATAAACAGTTCGGTTGCCCACGTAACCTTTTGTTTACACACACAAAAAGCGTATTTCTCTCCCCTCACTGTGTAAACAGAGCCCACAGAGGCTGCTCAGTGCCGCGAAGCCTGTGGCCTTCCCAGCGCCAGGAAAAACAAGTCTGCGCTCGAAAATCACCCACCCTGAAACGTGGCAGGCCAATTGTTCAGGGCTGGGTGGTCCCCGGTCGCCACACACGCGTTTGGTGCGGAGCGTTCACTGGCCAAAATCCACACTCCAGTCACCCTGAGTCAGGAGGGAGGAAGGTGCTAGGCGGTGACCCATTTCTAAAGAGACTGCCAGTGATTCTTGAGGCTGGAATCCCCGTGGCTGCCATGTAGCTTCCTGTCAATCCAGCCACCCCATCAGCCCAGAGCCCAGGCCAACAGCCGGCCAGCTGCAGACCAGCTGTTGGCATGAGGGAAGCCAGCAACTAAGAGTCACGACGGTTGAGAAGCAGTCTTCATCTTAAAAGGGGGCCCAACCCAGACCCCCAGGAAAGTGTAGCTCTTAATGGAATGGTGCTGGGTTTCTTCAGGCAAATTAACATCGATGGAGCAGATGACGTTTTATCTTGTTTTCATCTGTACCACAGCAGACATGTATAGGAATGGCACGGTTTTGCAGAGCTAGGGGTGGTCAGATGTCACCTAGAAAAAGTGAAGCAGAGTTCCCAAGCGGAGCCGGAGTCCGAGAGGTGGAAAGCATCTTGCCCAACCACGATAAATCAGTGGTGAGACAGATCTAAAGCCCCATTTTTTGAGTTGCCATTCTTTTCCCAGCAAGCCCCACTCCATGTATGTGGCAGAGTTCGGGAGGAAAGACCCTCCGACACCTGCTGCCTCTGTGACCCGCCTCACGTGGTCCTCTCTCTCCTCCTCTTCAGACCGTGGGCCAGGCGAGCTTGCTTCTACTACACACTTGCTGCGCCCTCAGCCTGGAGTGCCCTTCCCCAGCTTCTGTGATTGGCGTCAGGTCAAAAGGTGTCTCCTCCAGGAAGCCTTCCCTGACTGTGAGCTCCACATCACTGCTCGGTATTAATTCTTTGCAAAGAATTATCTGGTATTTTCTTGTTTAGGGGTGTGTGTGTGTGTAATCTGTGTCCTCTCAATAAAATTTAAATAATAGTAGAGTGGGTATCAGGCAGGTGCTTAACAAATATGGACCAAAGGTGAAAGTTTCATTTTTAATCGACAGCAGCCCAGGGTTGGTGGAGATTTGAATATGTGTGCAGATATTGTTAAATCTTATGTTTTGAATATTGTGGGAGTCTTCCTCGGGTGACTCACACGGTCCCTTCACCCTTGGCCAGCACCTTCAACGTAATCCAGCGCTCCACGCTCGTGAACCCTGATACCCACCAGGGACAGCAGCACAAAGCATTTTCTTGGTCTCTTGAACAGCCAATGAGATTTCCTGGAAATAACCCTTCTTTGTGTTCCTTCTAACTTGCAGAAGGAAAGCTCAGGAGAGGGGGTCGACAGCCTGCTCTCCCCCTTCCCCTCCCATAATTGCTTCCCTCCATTCTTCCTCTCCCATCCTGAGTATTTGTCATTCTCTGTTTGTGGCAAATTACTTTTCACCTTTGAAAACCAAGAGTGGTTGCTCACCAAGACAGGCTGGAAGTTTTTGGAAGTAGGGGGTGTTTAGAGATAGAAAACACTATTGATTACTCCTCCCAATAGCAGCGTCACTTAAATTCAATTTACTGAGCATTTGTGAGCAGTCTGGGAGGCCAATTCTGGGCTGGACATCCTGGTGATGTGGAGGCGTGTCCGCCTTTGAGGAGCTCTCATGCCAGTAAGAAAGAGATTATTTTGACTCAATAAATGTTTTCTTAAGTGCTTACTAAATGCTAAACACTGGGCAGCCGACGGTGAATGAGGAACAGGCCTGTCTTTGAGCAGTTCATCATCACGTGCAGGAGAAATTCCTGACAGTTTCAATACTGTTTTGGGTCCTGTGAGAGAGAAATGCAGAAGAGAGGAAGGGGCTGCAGAGGCGAAGGGGCCAGACGTGAAGTTAAACTTTAAGAGAGAGATGGAAATTGCCCAGGACATAGGGCTTCGGGCAGAAGGACTGCAGGTGCAGAGGTGGGCATGTGTGTAATGGATGCAAGGGCTGAGAGGAGGCTCCCGTGGCTGGAGCAGGGAAAGAGGGGCAGACAGCAGGAGGTGAGGTTGCAGAGGCAGGCGGGGATATTGTGCGTGGATGACAGCGGCTGGGAGAAGGGTTGTGGAATGGGGAGGGGTCTCCTGCAACAAAAAGCTAAGGAAGCCTCAGGGGGCAGTGAAAGACTTCAGACTTTGTCATGTAAGCAGTGGGGAGCCCAGGAAAGGATCATGTGGGGCAGCATCAGGGACTGGGCAGTGAGGCGGTCAGTTTGATGACAAGGGCAGGAGCAGAGTGGCAGGGGTGAGGAGAGTTGGCAACTACAATGACGACAACATGGCTTTTCTGCTCCTCCCCACCACCACCACATGAAGCCCCCACTGCAGATGCCCTCTCAGACTCTAGCCCCAGGTCCTCTCCTCCATGCCACGAGCCCTCCCCCACTGCTGCCCACTGGAGAAGGTGCCAGAACACAAGAACTCCTGGAAATCATGTGCATCCCCAGAGGGAAATGGGTCTGGGAACCTGGAGCAGCCCATCCTGAAAGCAGAGGCCCACAAGGTGCCTCCCTGACCCCAAAGATCCCCACCCCATGCCATGTCCGTGGACCTGCATGGAGAATCGCTGTACCTGAAATCCCAGCAACCAGAGATGAACTGGAGGAACAAAACCCTCTTTGAGACAGTCCATCCTGACTTACACCTGGGAAAAAAGTGGTTAGTGGAGGAGATCCTTGGGAACTGGGAGGCACAGTCGATCAGGATCCAGAGACCCCTTTTCTCTGTGAGAAAGGGCACCCCCTGCCCCGTCAGCTGATTCACAACCCTTTGTTCCCTTGGTCTGTTGGGACACCTGGATTTGCTTAGTCAGTGAGGGGCGGCAGCGGGTGAAGGAGCACAGGGCTGAGCAGCCTCGGAGATTGGGTTCCTGTCCAGGCTCTGCCATTGCGTGAATCCCTTCCTTTCTCTGGGCCCCAGTTTCCCAGTCTTTAAAACAGGCTGAAGTAAGGTGCTTACAGTTGCCGAGCTCTTCTCTCTAGGCGTCTGTGGGCCTATTGCCTCACCAGGACCCAGGAAGGGAAAGGAGCCCTGCTTGCTTTCCACCTCCTGTCCTAGAGCCAGGCCTTCCCATCAACTCTATTTGCCTTTTTTAACACTGTGGTGAAAAGGAGCCCAGTCAGGCACAGTGGGAGGCCAGCTGGTAGCTCAGGGCATATCTGATGGGAGAAAGCCCTTTCCCAGACCTGCCTCCCCATCTGTCAATGCCCTCAGTGGACCCAGGTAAGTTTTCAGTGGCTGCTGGTGGCAGCTGCCCTGAGATGGGTCTGGCCAATCCCATCCCCTCTTCCCTTCCTAACTGGGCCTTGAATAGCTGTCAGGACTTCCCAGGTCTCAGCATGCTCACTGCCAAGGCCTCCACCCAGCCTGCAACCTGAGGAGGGTGCCAACATCCTGTGCCCAGGAGGCCAGTGCCCGCAGACCACAGGCAGCTCAGGGAGCACAACCCGGGCAGGGAGGTAACTGCGGAGGGTGAGCAACAGGGAGTCTGCCTCCAGGGCTTTGCCTGTATTTCCAGGGACAGCTGTTGGAATCTGGGCTGAAACCTAGCCAAGAAAGGCAGGAAACAGTGATGGGCAAACAAGTCACCTGGTCAGAGAAATAAGGACCATTAAAGTCAAGGAATAGAGCCAGGCAGGGAGCACAAGAGAAGGAGCACCTCCTGCCTCCATCCCCAGCCTCCTCTTTCTCCCCCAGACTACCTGAACCTTCCATTCCCACTCCCACCGTCCCACACAACCTCCTCCCATGCTCCCCCTACCAGCTGTCCCCAGTGCTCCCCACCCCATCCCGCCTCCCACTCCAGCCCTGAGTGAGCACTGGGCAGTCACTGGGCAGTCTCTGGTTAAGCATCAGGATCAGACACCCAGCAAGAAGTTTGGCTTTCCTTCTTCCTCTCCTCCCTTGAGGCTCCCAGGAGGAGTAGGAGAAGCAGATCCAAGTCAGAGCCAGACCCTAAAGGCTTCCTGGCACCCTCAGCACCCTCAGCACCCCAGCAACAAAGAGCCCCATCTAAAACACGGTGGGAGAAATGCGGCTGGGGAGTGGGGTGGGGCGCTGGCCCCCTGAGGAGGCCTTGGCCACGAGCCCCTGCTGGGTTGGCAGCAGCCCGTCTTGGCTCAGCACACAGCCTTGGAAACCAATCTCTGCTACTCACTTCTTTCCTCTATTTGGCTGACAACCAAGTCAGAGCTGTTGGCTTGAATCCTTTTTTTCTTTTAAACTTCTCTCCCTCCTTTTTTCTGCTGCTTTGAATAAAAAAAGTTTTGAACCAAGACATAGTGCAAGGCTCTTTAACTTCTTAAAGTTTCTCTAAGAAAACAGTGGTGCTCGCAGTTAAATGGTGGCGACCCTGGTGTTTGCGCGCACTTCACTGTGTGTACAGTGCTTGGGAGGTCGCAGCAGCATCCTGGGCTGCAGAGCAGGCAGGTGCTGTCCTCTCAGTGCCACCCCTGAGCCCCACGCCACCACCACAGGGCTGGGAAGGTGGGGAACCAGGTATTAGGACATTGTCAGAGAAGAGCTGGGGCAAGTTTCCTTGTGGCTCCTCTGGGCCACCGCAGCACCAAAAATGAGGGGGACAAAAACTTCTTCCTACAAGTCACAAGTTCCCTCTAATATCCTGCCCTGGGCAGCTTCACATACTCAGCACACAGATGTAATCAGAGCTGAGGAACTGCCTTGTATTCTTCCTCCCATCAGAAAAGGTTAGTGATGTGCCTACATTTCTTGAGTAGCTACTATGTGCTCCAGCACTCTGCCAACATTATCTTATTTTACACACAGCAATAGCCTTACAGGGTGGATATTACTCCCTTTGCTAAATAATAAAAGTGAAGGCAGAAAGATGAAGTTGTTGCCAAGGCAACACAAAGGAAGATGTGGAGGTAGGATTTGAACTCAGGTCTTTGCAGCTCCAAAACTCAGGCTCTTCCCACCACCCCTGTGTCACCACCTCCTGAAAGCCCCAGGCCCCCTGCAGAGGTCTGCTGTGAGGGAGAAGCCACAGTGCCAGAGTGCACATGGGCACATGGCTCACGTGGCTCTAAACAGGTCTTGTCCTGGGCTATCCAGCAGCCCGTGCTTGAAATGGTGCTGGGCTCGCTCACCCAGTGAGCTGTGAGGTTCTCCAACAGTCCCAGGACAAGTAGAAGTACCAGATTCTACTCGATTCTAAAAACCCTTCATTGAGTCCCTTCCATGTGCCTCACACAGAGCTTGGAGCCTGGGCAAACCTAGGCCATGCTTGGATCTTGTCCTCACTGAGCTTCCAACAGGAAGTGAAAGGACCCCAAGAATGACACATTGGCTTCTTCTGACCTCCTGTTGTTATAGGTGAAAACAGGACATGGAAAGATGGGGAATAGTTACAATCACAACTCAGAGGGTTGGCATCATCGGTGGACTCGGCAAACTCATCTCCACAGGCAGGCATAGGACATGCATACCCCATTCTCCTGCCCAGTCAAGGACCCCCAGGGGAGAGGCCCCTTTAAAGCGTAATTGACACATGGGCTCCCTCTCAGGCCCCATGTGCTGTGGCCTGTGCTTCTCCATAGAGGGATATATGCTTCAGGGGCTGGGCTGGGGGTTACAGAGTGTCACCTCTAAGGCCTGAGGGGAGAGGCAGGTGGCAGAAGTGGGGAGGGAGCCTGCACTTTAAGGCAGAAGGGACCCTCTGAGTAGCTCCAATCCCGCACTCGGTGGAGCCTGCTGTGTGCTGTCCGCTGTGCTAGTGCTGGGAAAGAGGGGCAATATGTTGGAGCCCCAGCCTTCAAGGGGGTTCCTGGGCCAGTGGGCAGGTAGACTGCCTCTGGTCTAAGGAGAAGTAAGGGGGCAAGAGAAGGGTAGATAGGGCACCATAGGAGTCCTGCCTGGAGGCCTCCAGGAAGGCCATGTGGAGGAGAGGACAGTGAGAAGGGATTAGAGGGCAGTGGGTCCTGACAAGCGGAGTTGGAAGGAAAAGGGCAGCAATGCTGCTACACAAAAAGCAAATCAAAGCCATGTATGGCCCAAGCCTCGGCCCAGCCGCACTCTGGCTGGTGGACTTGCTCATGTCTCGGAGGCTGCCTCCTCATCTGCAGAACAGAGAGAACAGTTCTCTGACCCTGGGAACCTTCCTGTGCACGCTCCCCTCCACGCTCTCAATAAGACCCCTCTTCTTGTCCCCTCAGCCACTCTCCCCCAAATATATCCTTTTGGAAACTGGACACTCACAGAACAGAAGTGAAATGCGGAACATAAATGCTGGGACAGGACAGCCCTTAACTGTGAATCAGGGTATTCTGACATTTTGCAAACAGGGAAACTGAGGCCCAGCGTTGTTGCATGACTCACCCAGTGTCACCCAGCCAATGACTGGCACAGCTAGCGCTAGAAGTTCCTTAACAGTCACAGCCTTGACGACGCGCTGTGATAGTTCCTTCTTTGGATCATCTTCTGGGGAGAGAGGGTCAAACATTCGCACCTAACACCCCACGCTGGTCCTTGGGCTCAGATTAGGATGTCGTTTTCCTCCTCCATCCGTAGGGACTCCTTGCACCCACCTTGCCCTGGTGGTCATGCCGCCCTGTTTCTGAGTCAGGATTCCTGGGGTCAGTCTCCAGCTGTGGAAGTCAGTGTTAAAGTAATGAGACAGTTTCAGCCCCAGGACCAAAGGCACTAGAATCCAAGGAACCTTCAGCCAGGCTCACTTACAGGGCCTTGTCTATTCCCACTGTGGGCCTGAGGGCAGAAGGCGAAGCAGCCCCTGTTCCCAATGTGGCTTCCTTCCTTGGGGCC
This sequence comes from Tonatia bakeri, assembly GCA_004024845.1. Taxonomy (NCBI): domain Eukaryota; kingdom Metazoa; phylum Chordata; class Mammalia; order Chiroptera; family Phyllostomidae; genus Tonatia; species Tonatia bakeri. The sequence continues at coordinate 136,914 of PVIA01001594.1, forward strand.
TGTGTGGAGGACTGGCCGTGCCAAGGACAGCCAAGGAGTCTAGGCGACTGGAGGGGGAGGAGGTGTACGTGGGATGGGGGACACCAGGGACAGGTCATTATGGGCTGTGCACAGTAATTACTCTCCTGACTGACATCTCACAGACCCCAAACGTCAGCACGTGGAAGCCATCATGCCTGTGGCTTCAGGGGAGACAGGGAAGGGTGGGTGGGAGGGATGGTGGCAGGCGACACAGATGACACCCAGGGTGGTATTTCCAGGCTGCAGCTGAGTCTCTGTCACATGGCGGGAACAGCTGTTAGGGCTGGTGGTTCACACCAGCCCAGCAACTCTGTCAAACTTCTGGTCCTCCCTGCAGGCTTTGTTTAGATTCCAATCACATCTCCGGCGGTGCATCCGCCCTGGGTTCTGTAACTGGTGGGGCTCTTCCTCAGGGGGCCTGGGGTAAGGAGAAATGTTTGGGGGAGAATTCAGACATTCCAGGCCTCAAAGCAAGAGCTGGCTGCTGTTCAGTGGCCTCAGCCTTCCTTGGAGGGCAATTAGGGTGTAAAAGTAAACAGATATCTGCAGACATGCCTGCAGCCCACAACGCTTTCCAAGCCCCCTCCAGCTTTCGTCTCCCCTCTGATTGATTGATGCTTATGTCTGGTTGGATTTCACAGGACTCAGGGTCCTGTGGAGCCTTGTTTGGTTCTCTACTTATAGGTGAATGAACCGAGCGGTGAACGCTGGGATCCAGGCTGCCTCGTGGCGGGGAGGTCACTTACGGACAGGATCTAGGTGGTCCTGAGACACTCCTCTCTGCAGCAAGTGTCACAGAACTTCAGAGCTGGAAAGGACTTCCAGGAGCATTTACTTGGAACCCCTCATGTTACAGCTGGGGTCACTGAGGCCCAGATGGAGACCTAGCCACCCCCACCAGGGAATGAGGGACACTGTGTGAACCCCAGGCAGGCTGGGGATGGTTTTCTCTGGGTGGAGGAGCAAATCAAAAGCTCTGGGAAGCTGGCTCCATGGGGTGGGGAGTATAACACGAGAGGGTTCCATGGGAGGCTCAACCATGCAGCACCGCCCTCAAAGTCCACTCTGAGTCCCTTCTGCAGACCTCCAATGCATTACTACCCCGCATGGACAATGCATGTAAAACCAACTTGCAGAGGACAATAGGAGCTATCAGCTCTTGTTTTGGTGAATAATGGCCAGATCCTCCCTAGGCGTCCAACAGGAAGTCAGTGGACCAATAGGAACCACATCCTGGCTTCTTCTGACCTCCTGTTGCTGGAGGAGAAAATGGGTCATGGGAAGAGATAATGGTGGGTGGTAAGGAGAAAGCTGGAGTGGCAAGGAGCGTCCCTCCAGCTGAGGTTGAGGCTCAGGCTCAGAAAATTAACAAGGGTTGCTTTTGATGGTTTCTCCAAAGTTTGCTAAAAACCACGCTAATCAACAGTTTTTTAAAGGTCCAAATTGTGAATGACAGGAGGGAGCAGAGCCAGAGGTCTCAAAGTGTACTGAGTACCAGCATTGCCTTGGGAGCTTGTGAAAATGCAGCTTCTTCAGCCCATTCTCCAGATTCGGGAGGACTGGATGTGAGGGCCCAGCAACCTGCATTTTAACCAGCCCCCGCACCCAGGGATTCAGACACGGGTGGGGGAGAACTACATGCTGAGAACCCAGGACCCAGCAACCAAGGAACCACGAAATTAAGTTGTCAGTAGTGACATCACAGGCCCCTCATCAAGAGCCGGGCTGTGCAGCCTCCGGGAGCACCCTTTCCTGGCCCCTGCGGTACAAGGAGCCTGGAGACCAGTCCACAGTGGAGGCAGGGATACCACCGAGACTCTGGGCCCAGCCACACAGTGTGTTCCAATGAGTGTGACACACCACAGGGCTTGGGTGGGGGAGTGTCTGGGGCAGAGCCAAGGGGTCAGAGAGCTGGGGCTGTGAGTGAGGAGCAGAAGGCAAGGGGGTGAGCCGGGCAATGAGGAGGGTGGTCTGGGAGAGTGCCACGCACAGCGGGCCCTGAGTTCCCGACCGCACAAGGCCTGGGGTGCAACGGACACTTGCTGAGTGAGGAAGGCAAAACTCTAAATAGTCTGCACAGGCCATTACAGCTGCACAAAGAACACCAACACAGAGCATTGGGGGAGATGTAAATAGCTAAGTTGCATGATCATCAGATTCCTTTTTTTCCATAAACTTTGCTTAAGTTCATAGTAAAAAATAAACAGAGGCAAATTACACTTACTTCACACAGTCATTTCTGGGTGGTAAGTTCTGTATTAAATTCAAAATTCATATGCGTGGGTTGAACTTCCCACATTAACCAAAACATGAGCTCTGGGGAAAGGGGCAGATGCTGGGTGTGGGGAGATGTCACCCTCTCAAACAGCCCCATAAATGGTCCTCTGTCCCCACCAAACCCTGAGCCACAGCTGCATCCTCTGCTTTGTCCCCACTGCTCGGAACGTGAAGACCTGAGCTCGCAGACAGGCGGAAGTTTGTCGAATTAAATTCTTCTCATCCATCAGTGGGAAGCGGGAGCAAGAGGAAGTGTGATGTAGTGGAAAAAACACCAGACAAGAAGTCAAAATATTTGAGTTCATTGCAAGTACTGACTTGTCACTTGTGAACATGGGTAGGTGACTTTCCCCAACAGACCCTCGGTTCCCCCGCTGCCCAATGAGGAAGTGCCGCAAAACAAATTACCCCCGAATGTGGCTAAAAACAACAAAACTTATCACTTCAGAGTTTCTGTGGGGCAGGAATCTGGCTGCGGCTTGACTGGGGTTTCTGGCTGAAGGTCTCCCCTGAGGTTCCCAGGGTGGCAGAAAATGTGTCCACCCGGGCCGCAGTCTGTGAGGCCCCTCAGGAGGAGCTGCTTCCAGCATTGCTCACACGGCCGTCGGCGGGCTCAGGGGACTGTTCCCAAGCTCTTCCAGCAGGCCTCAGTATCTTAGACAGGCTGCCTCCCAGTATGGCAACTGGTTTTCTCCAGAGCAAGAGAATCAAGAGAGAAAGAGGGACAGAGACAGAAAACCCAGGACAGAAGTTACCGTCTTTTAATAACCTATTCTTGGCAGTGACATCTCATCACTTCTGCTGGATTCTACTCTCTAGCGGGCTAGTCACTAAGTCCAGTCCACATGCAGGAGGAGGGTCTTTGAGCTCTACCTCTGGAGGGAAGCCATATGAAAGGATTTGTGGATGCATCTTGAGAACCACCATATGGAGTTAGATCCAATGATCTCTAAAGATTCCATGTCTGTGACTGCGGCTCCCTGACCCCTCAGCCCATTAGGCATTGTGTACACAAAAAAGTTAAAGTGTCTGCTGACTTTTCTAGGTGGGCCACATTTCCATCTCAGCAGAGGGGACCTGGAGAGTGAGGAGGTATGCTTCTCGGAAAGTGCACAAGTCAGGAGGGCTGGGACTCACTTCAGTGACCCAGTGCCTTCATGCAGCTGCTGGAAGTCTGTGCACGGACGCCTGACTCAGGCACCCTCCTGCTGCAGGTGAGGAATGCTGTCTGGCCACCCCAGTTCTGGGGCCTGGCAGGTGGGTGTAGAACCCCCCAACCCACCCCAGCACACAGCAGGGGCAGGGTTACAAGGGACACCCCAGATTTTCCTCATTCTTGCAAAGAAGTGGGGAAGAGAGATGCTATGCATCAGGGGCTGGTGTTCCCCTACCAACTAAGTAAAGAAAGGGACAGAAAATTACCTGAAACCATGTTCTCCTGAGAGGCTTTGCAGCATGAGATCAATATCCTAAGTCTGGTATTAGATGGATCTGGGCTTGAATACTGGCTCTGTCGTTGGCAGCTACGCGCCTAGCCTCTCCTTAACTACAAAATAAGCATAATGAGTTTCTGTCATAGAGCTGTGAAAACCAAACTAGATAATCCATTCAGGCCCTTCACAGAGTGACTAGCACGTAATCAGTACTCACAGCAACGTTATTATTAGTATTAGCATTACAAAAGACATAATGATTCATCCAGTCCAACTGCACACCCAGCACAGGAATCCTCTCCAACTGATGACAGAACTTGGGCCACTGCTTGAATACTTTGAGAGCCTGGGAGCTCACTACCTGCCCGAGCGCCTAGGACCAGAGTGCCCCCTTTACTGCCATTCCTTTTCCATCCCAACAGCAAACAACAATTTTACATTTCAAACAGTTGCCTAATAATATATCAAAGAAAAAAATAAAAGCACACTCTCCTATTTTAGCTTAGGTAAAGTCTCCTTGGCAATCCCCAAAACATTTTACTTATTTTTCACTTGCATCTTGTTTCATTTTAGAGCCAAATCATAATTGAAACATTTGGTCTAGAAACCCGTGTAAGAGGTAAGAAAGATGTTAGTGCACAAGGCTAACTAAAGCAGATCAGACAGAGAGCAGGAGGTGTGTGTGAGGGGGAGGGCCTTTGGCAGGGGTGTCTTTGTAATTGGAAGGATGCATTTGTCTGCAGACATACATGAGAATGAGTGGTAGGGATTGGTGTGTGCCTGTGGGGGCGGGGGCCAGGGGGATGCATGCCTGGGTGTAGGTGTGTGTGGAGAGGGGTGCAGCCGTGTATGGAGAGGAGTGTAGGTGTGTGTGGAGAGGGGTGTAGGTGTG